>CAUYQV010196336.1:0-35445 GCA_963574575.1 Galagoides demidoff | reverse complement strand
CTTTGAGTCACAGGTACAAGCCTCGACTTTCAATACCCTTGCCTAGTTCTGCCCTGTTTCTTGGAATCCAGCCATTGCATGAAAACAGATCTATGTTATTTTGATGGAGGATGAGAGACCATGTGGAGCAGAGGTGAATCACCCAGCTGAGATCTCCCTGGATCAGCCGGTCCTCAGCGGACCGTCCAGTTGACTGTGGATGCATATGGCAGCCAAGACCACTCAGCTGAGGTGGCAAATTGTAACTAGCACAATCATGAGCTAAATCAATGAATCTTTTAAGCCAGAAAGCTGCAGAGTAATACTGTGCAACCAGGTGTTTCCAAATCATTACCTATTTTTATCCTATTCAATAGTTTATTTTTTAGGTTTACAAAGTATTTATTGGATACCTTCTACATGCGAAACACTGCTTTAGGCTTTAATGAAATACATGGAAAAATATACATAGTCTCTATATGTAAAGGAATGTGATAAAAATCCTAAGAAGATGTGAACAAAGGGGTAGGTGAGGTGAAGTGCAAAATTTGGGTCATGGGTTAGTGCAACTTTAAGATGCCATTACTAATTGGTTGACAGTACGTTATCCCCATGGAGTGACCTGAGAGCAGTGGCTGCTTCTTTGAGATCAGTTTCAAGCAGTGTGGTCTGAGGGTCTTTACTGACAGCAGTAGCCCACCTTAGTTACTCAGTATCCTTTACTCCTGAAGCTAGAAGTAGGACAAACCAATAAAATTCTGTCTTTTAATGTTTTGTAATTGGAAACAATTGCCTCACAGTACAAATAAAATCAGAATGTCTACTGATTTATTTATAGCTAATATACTAAAGAAATTTTGTAAAGGTCCCACAACTGTAAATTTCATTTCCAATTGATTCAAATAAAGCTTGTAAGCCTTTTTGCCTGAGGAAATATTGACAGATATGAACACAGTGACTCTACATTTTTCAACAAAGTCCAAATAGCTCAGTCTCTTCTCACACAGTGGTAATAATCCAAGATTTGCTTTCAGTCATTATTGTTTATTCCCAGAGCAATGCTGAACACACAGTAGGGACTCCAGAAAAATTATTGGCTTGAATTAAGTTAAAAACATGCCCCTTTGTCAGAAATGAAAGAACAGTGGTTTATTTCTTGTTTGTTTTGTATTTCAGTAATTTCTTATGTATCCAGATGACTAGGGTATAGAATATTCTGGCTTAATTAACTAGTCTGACTAGCAAAGGATTAATATTTATTTTATAGATTTTAGCTCACCTAATAATATAATGAGAATTCAATAGAAATGCCAACACCAAAATAATAATCAAGTTTGATTTTTTTGTGTTAGTCATCAAATTTCATTGCTTAATACAACAAGCAATATATATATATATATATATATATAAAATGTATAAAATATACTCTCTCTCTCACTCTATATATATATATTTATAGAATTGATGATTTCTGGATATTTGATTTCCACACACATTTTCTACAAAAAGCTGTCAGCTATAATACACCTATACAACAGGAAATCAAATTATAAACAATACTGAAATTTTGCTTTTATTTATTGTTTTACATAGTAGCACATGGGGTTTAATGTCAAAATGGGATGTTACTATGTAATCTAGAATGTTTCTTGTACTGACAGGAATTTATTTTCTCCAGATGGGTACCAAACCTTTCATATATTTTTCTATTTTGTCTGTAACCTTGTAGTCATACATACCAAAAATATCAGGTTTTTTGAAAAGATTCATTTGGAATTAAAATAGTCTAACAGAGAGAAATAGAGTTCAAAGGTAACTTAGCAGAAAGTCATAAACTCAAATCAGATTATATACAATCAGCTTAAAATTTAGGCCAAAGTGCAAAGATTTCTACCTTTACAGAGTGCATTTGCATTAAAGGCATTTTGGTGGGTTAGAAAAGGCAAGAGATCATGAGATATTCATGTTATTTTGTACAAAACATTTAAGATAAAAAATGCAAGTCTATACTGAAGTTAGTAGATAGAGTAAGCCTTCAGGCACAGTTTGTAAAAAAAAATTGTCACATTACCTCTATGCTCAAGTTAGGATAAGTCAAATGCAGCTGGAAATTTCATTCCTTCAACCAACTCCCCTATTCGCTGCTCAGTGAAGTATAGTCCCAGGTTCCTAGCTTGCTCCCAAGACAGAATGTTCACACAAAGCCAAAGGCCTTCAGACACTCAGTTAATGGCATTTGAATTTGGCCAGATTAAAATGTATATATGACTGAGCTACTAAATAGCTGTGTGTCTTTGGGTAATTTCTTTAGCCACTCTGGGACTCTAAAATATGACAACATCTTGATTTATAAAATTATAAATCTTTTTGGGTTCTATAAATCATCAATGTCAAAACATGGTCCTTGTTTTCTTTGGGAGTTAAGTATCCTTTTGAGGCAATGAAGGAAATACACGAGTTAGGCTGTGTAGTTGTTCCATTTGTCAATGTATCACCTAACATACCTTGAGGACAGGTAAGTCTTTAGAAAAAGAATTGTCGATTATTTGACACCTTGTGATTTTTTTCCTCTCAGAATTTAGAGAGTATCATCAAGGATGGCCTCAGCTATCTAGAAGAGCTTATTTGACGTTTGCTTTTCTTAAAAGGTCACATGGTCTCTATAGTTAGAGCCAGTACTGATTGCTATCGTTGTTCATGGACGTGGTGCCTTGTGGTTTTATTATAATTGAGCTATTCATTAGGTTATACTTATTGGTGCATATAATGTGACTTTACCTTTTTGAAAATAATTTTTAAGAAGCTTTTGGGATATCATGCTGGTAACATTATCATGACATGGAAGAAACTTTGCCAGGACTCTCAAATGCTGTAACAAGTAAACAAGGGAATAACAAAGTGATGACTTTTAAGATGAGTGATTTTTTAGCATGTTATCTAATCTGATGTTTGTGATAACCCTAAAAAATAAGTATAAATATCCCCACTCTAGCAGGGGGAAAGATTCAGAGAGATCTTGCTCATTCATTCATATATGCAGTACATATTTATTAAATGTCTCCTCTAGGCCAGGCACTGCTCCAGGTATCTAAGAAAAGGCAGTAAGGAGGTGGGATGGGAATGAGATTCTTACTTCTGCAGAATTGCTTTCTTGGGAGTGGTGATAGATGGAGACATCAGCAATAGAGAAGTAACAAATGCGTAAACAAAACATTAAAGGCGTGTTAAGTATGACAGAGACAACATAGGGTAATGGGAAGATTGGCTGGGGCAGGGAGTTGGAAGCCTAGCTGAAGAGATAATATTTGAGTTATGATCTAACTTGTCTAAGTGGAGTAATTAGCACATAAGCTTATTATTGTCTTAGTGTTCAATCCTTTAATAATATTTATTTTAATAACATTTGCACTGACATTAACATGTTACAATGCCTATACTAATAAGAGAACAAAAATTAAAGAAGTTTATAAGGACCTATACTTGCCTCGTCCTGGGATCATTATTAAGGTCAAACATGAAATGAAAGGAATGTAAAACCTATAAAGAATTCTGTACACTAACGCTTTTATCCTTTTTGTGTGCCACTGCCGTCTGGCATGAGATGCATGCTGAGATAGAGAAAAAATAACAGGAATGAAATACGCTTGCAATTTCCACAGGAAAAAAATCAGGAGTACAGTGATTTAGTTATGGAAAAAATGTAATAAATAGCATTTGTTGTTTTTCTGCCTGAAAACATCTTGGAAAAACAGCCTTCTAAAGATAACGTTAAAACTGATAATCAAAAAAAAAAAAACTGATAATCTACTACCCAATTAAAATGAGGTTAGTATGTCATTATATATCTTGCTAACATTTTCGTGGAATTTTAATAAACTAAATTCAGATTTATGTGTGTATATAGACTTTTCCTTTCTTATTTTATGTTTTATTATAAGTCTTTCCCTTTGTTTCTTAGATTCAGTGAAACATAACTTGTAGTGGCTGTAGACGAGTCCATCATATGGCTATATACTACTGTATTTAACCGTTTCACATGCTGAATATTTAGTTTCATTCATTTGGGGCATTTCATTAATGGACAATGCCAAAATGATGATCTTTATGTGTATTATGTTTGTATGCTACATAATGTTTTTAGGATAGATTTCTAGAAGTAAGATGACTGTCAAAAAACAGGAAATCTTCCTGGTAAAAAATATGACCATTTCATTCACAAAGTTTCTGGGTAGTTTCAGGCTCCCTTGCAAAGCCGAGTTTGACCTACTGCTGGATCTCGCACTACTTGGAAGTGATAGAATTAGAAGTGAAAGTCTCTGCCCAGCGGGATCTGATGGTCAAAACTTACCAAGTCTGATGATTATTTGTGCAATTTTAACATTTTTTAACCAACATTTGGGTCCATGTCCCATGATAATGGACATTCAGTCATCAAAAATGAACAAACTATGTTCAACAGAGTTTTTGTATTGTGTGTCTATAATAGCGTGTATGTTATTTATTTAGAATAGTACTTAGAATTTCCTAACTCTTTAAAGACTAAGGGTTCCTTTGTTTCTATTTGATGCCTGTTGATTACTCATAATAAACAGTCATTTGATTCCTAAATTGAGGCTTAACAACAGAGTTAATAACATAATATAAAGCATTTTATTCCCACTTAATGAAATCGAAGTGTCACATGAGCCCTACCTCCATTCTGTGTCATTTTACCTTTCCCCAAATAAACTTTTTCCATTGTATTTAGAACGGTCTTTATTTATATTGAAGTCTGTCAGGATAGCCATGGAGGCTGTCGGATGGCCTTCAGGGATTAACAAATTATAATTTAGCTGAAAAATAACAATTTTACCAGATCAGTCTTCCCCTCTGGAGGCTAAAAACTACGCATAACTACACTGAGAAGAAGGATGTTTATTTGAAACTGATCCAAACAATCTGAAACCTTAGGTGGAAATATTGAAGAAAAAGGATTTTTCCACAGATTCCCACTCTTTCCCCCTCCTCACTTTCAGACGTCCTAGAAACAGAGTACTGATCAGCCCAATTGGCTTTGCTGCCAGAGAAACAAATAGTGTTAATGGGGAAGAGAGGAACGAACGGTAAGAGTTTATTAGAAATAATGGGAGTTTAGCTGATACTTATGTTCAGGAGAGACAGGCAAGAGGAAATACTACACTTTAAAGGAGATTTATTTTGAATCATATTTGATACATAAAAGAATGAAAATCTGTGAAATTGAACTTTACACAGAAGACTAAATAAAAGCAAGCACAAATTATCCCATATGATCTGTATTTCTTTATCAGTTTTTGTTAGGTAGTGGTAAAAGTATATTTCACTCAATAAGCTTATCTCCAAGTGTGGCTAGAGGAAAAATAATTTTCTTTAAAATAGCCTATTTTACACTCCAGATTTCTTTCAAAGTCCAAAGTGAACGGAACCTTAGTTTTTTTTTGTTTTTGTCTTTTTTGAGACAGAGCCTCAAGCTGTCACCCTGGGTAGAGTGCTATGGCATCACAGCTCAAAGCAACCTCCAACTCTTGGTCTTAAGCAATTCTCTTGCCTCAGCCTCCCCAGTAGCTGAGATTAGAGGTGCCCACCACAGTGCCCAGCTATTTTTTTTGTTGTAGTTGTCATTGTTGTTTGGCAGGCCCAGGCTGGATTTGAACCCACCAGCTCTGGTGTCTGTGGCTGGCACCTTAGCCACTTGAGCTACAGGCACCAATCTGAAGCTTAGTTCTTAAAAGTAGGCCCTATAGTGTGATGGAGCAAACACAACGTGGGGCTTTGAACTGCAGTCTTCTGCTTCCTGATTTGGAACATCAGGAAAGTAAAATCATGTTTCTGGGCCCATTATATTCCTCTCTTTTTAAAAAATGGTAGAATTATAATACATAATTTAGGGTCACTTCTATTTTCCCCTTAAAGAAATTAAAGCCTAAAATTTATAGTCTTTGATAGATAGATATCATTATTCTGCTTTCTCTCTACTTCCCCCAATTTTAAAAAATGTATAATTACTTATGTGTTTGATTTCTTGAAAAGAGGTAGAAAAATCAATTAAACATGACTTCTCTTTTCCCTGTTAATTCTCATTATACCAAAGAATAGAAGCTGTCTTTTGTTTCATGTGTACCTTCCCATAAGGTCAGTTGTTTTTCTGCATAGCAACGTGTCCAGCCTTGTTTTTAACTGACTGAATAACGTCTTTACAAATCCCCTGTGGAACGCTGTAAAGAGAATGGACAAATGTATCATACGTATGATCATTGAGTCTCTTCTGTGTAATTTGTATATGTGGTGGGCTTCAGAGGTGATATATTCAGATTTTAAATTGTAGAGAAGTCAGAATCATTATTCTGTTCTTTACAGTATTTCTATCAAGCTCAACACATCAAACAAATTTCCCTTAGGAACTGGAAAAAGTGTTCATGATAATCAATAAGTGAATAATTGAATAAAAATAAAGATCTAAATATGATCCCATCATATTTGCTTGCAGGGCTGCCAGCAACCAAATTGTGTTCCTTAGAAACCTCTCTCTTTCATGGGAGCCTTCCCTGGGGTCACTGAAGACAGAGCTGTGAGTGACCTCTGCTTGCCACTAGAGGTCAGCGCTGACCATTCACAGAGAGAATGAATTCCAATGCAATGGTCTTTAGACTCTGAAGTCCAGAGTTAGAAGAGTATTTGAAGTTTCTTTGTGCTGTTAGTTGAAACTACGTGGACATGGATAATTATGAGTTGTATATTTTGTGCAGGCTCTACTAAGAATAATCTGAATTTGGCTGAGATTAGATGCATGGGGATTATGAGGTATTACTTCCTATTCCAGGATATAAATTGGCTGTTTCAGAAACAAATTCCTGCTTTTTGGGATATCTCAGTAGGCTTTAGGTTTCCCTACATTCTCCTGTTTTAAATGTTATAATCAGTGAGTCTAGAGGGCAAATATAGATAATAGGGTGATGGTATGTGAAGTGCTTTGATAAGGTCCCCTAAAACTCTTCTTCACTTTTCTGATATGGAGACTTGTCCTGCTCTCATTAGGCATTAGTCTGTTTAAACCAAACCATTTAGCTATATTTACTTCTACCACAATTTTTTTTTATTTGCACACAGTATAACAGGAACAGTGCCTTCATTTTGAGCCTCAAGAGAAATCACTTGTTTTAAATATTACCTGAGAGAGGCCATGTGAGCATGGATTCCAGAGTTCATTTGACTTTTTGATTATATCCCAAGGAACTATTTTTTTTTTATCAGCTTTGGAGATATAGGCAGGAACAACTTATATTTGTTGAATACCTAGTGTATACAAGGTCTTTTTGTGTAATTATCTAATTTAATACTCCCAACAACCCCTGAGGTAGGAATTGCTTGTTATCTCAATTTTACTGAGGAGGCAGCTGAGCTTCAGAGTTTAAATAACTTGCTCAAGGCTTATAAGAGAGAGGGGCTAGCGTTTGAATCTAGGTCTGCATTTCCCCGGATTTTTCCTAAGTATCAAGCTGCTGTTTGCGGTATACATAATAAAATTGCTGCCTCCTTCCCTTTACCCCACCAGTTCGCTTTCTCCTGCCTGGAATCCTTGCATCAAATATATTCAGAAATGGATGACTTCTGATTTTGATTACTTTAACCTGCTATTTTGATAAGGAAGCAGCCCAACCCAAATATATTTGTTTAGCATAGTTTAATGTCAATTCCAGAAGATCTGGCGTTGAGTCAGGGTGTTTAATCATAATGCCCTCCAAGACTTCTTAGAGTTAATTGAAACTCTGAAGGTAAAAGAACCCTTTTATCAGTCTGCTTGGGTTGCCATGACAAGCATAGATTAGGGGGGTTGGCCGCACAACAGAAGTTTATTTTTCACAGTTCTGAAGGCTGAGAAGTCCCAGATAAAGGTGCCAGTAAGGTAGGTGTCACTCCGAGGCCTCTGCTCACATGGCAAAGAGAGAAACAAAAGAAAGTGATCTAGGTGGTGTCTTTCCTCATAAGAACGCCAATTTCATCACGGGCCCACCCTCATGGCCCCATCTGACTTTAATTACTTCCCAAAGGCCCCAATTCCAAATATTATCACTTTGGGGATAACGGATTCAATATATGAACTTGGGGGGGTGCAATTCTGTTCATAACAAATATTAAATTCTAGCTATTTTTCCCTATCCAAAATATGGGGAAGGAAACATTGGATGGTGAAATGCTAGACAAGCATCTTACTTTGGGCCTCAAATTCCATCCACGGTAGATACAATGATGTAGGAATTCTATTCCACTGGGCACTGGGCATCTTGAGAACAGAGACCATGCCATTCGTTGATGTGTGACTGTAATTTCACACTCAGTGGCAAATGCATGTTGAGTGAACCAGGGATCCTCTTATGAATAAGACCACAAAACCTGAGTTTCTGGTATGGGTTAGGGTGGTGAGGTTGACACATAGGCTTCTTGTAGCTCTTCCCAATCTTTCACGTTCTTGCTATCTGTCTTTTTTTTTTTTTTATTTTTCAAATTTAAGTAAGGTTTATTGAAGTATACTTTATGAACAGTAAAATCCACATTTCAAATGTACAATTTAATGGGTTTTCACAAATGTACACAATCACGTATGCTCTATCATGATCATAGTGAAAAATAGAATATTTTCCTTACCCTAAAAGTTTCTTTGTGCCTTGGTAGAGTCAATCCTTTCCTTCCACACCTGTCTCCTAGCAACCACTAATCTCATTCCTGAATATAGTTTTGCCTTTTCCAGAATGCTGTGCAAATATAATCACATAACATATTGCCATTTGCATCTAGTTTCTTTCTTGAGATTCTTTCATGATTTTACATCATTAATTTACTTATTTTTATTGCCAAGCAGTTTTCCATTGTATGGAGATACTAACATTTGGTTTTTTTTTTATGCATTAGTTAATGATTTTTAGTTGTTTCCATTTGGGGGCTATTTTAAATAGAATTACTATACATATCTGCTGTGGACTGAGTGTTTATATCCTCCAAAATTCATTCTGAAACCTTAATTCTCACCGGGATGGTACTTGGGAACAGGGCCTTCAGGAGTTAATTGAGATGAGGCCATCACAATGAGATTAGCATCCTTATAAGAAAGACACCACATAGTTTCCATCCTTTGTCTCTTCATCATGTGAGCACAAGTAGAGAAGGTGCTCGACTACAAGCCAAGAGAGGATTAAAACCTACTTTGCCAGCAACTTTAGAACTGTGGGGACTAAATTTCTATTGTTTAAGCTGCCCAGTATGTGGTATTTTGTTATGGCAACCTCAGCAGACTAATACAGTGTCTGTGCACAGGTTTTTGTGCAAATACTTGATTTCATTTCTTTTGGGTGACTATTGAAGAGTGAGATTCCTCAGTTTTTTGTTTTTTTGTTTTTTTTGGCTGGGGCTGGATTTGAACCCATCACCTCCAGTATATGGGGCTGGCACCCTACTCCTTTGAGCCACAGGCACCACCCAAGATTCCTTAGTCTTACGGTGAGTTAAATACATTTAACTTAATTTGAAACTGTCAAACAGTTCTTCCAATGTGGCTGTGCCATTTAACATTTCCACCAACAGTGTATGAGAGTGTTCATATCCAACCAACACTTGGTAGAGTCAATCTTTTGAAACCTCAGTCTTTCTATAGAGTTCTGATATTTACTTATGGTTATAATTTAAATTTCCCTAAAAAGTTTATGTTGATGTTATTTTTATCTGTTTATTTGCCATCTTTTCCTTGATGAAATGCCTATTAAAATATTTCCCTATTTTAAAAAATTGAGTTGCTTTCTTATTGTTGAGTTGTAATAGTCCCATCCATAAGAGGTGTATCATACATCATGACCTCGTTTCCCCCTCCCTTCTCCCCTCCCCATTTGCTCATTCCTCTACCCCTCCCCCTCTGTATTAGGCCCATCTACTGCCTTCATGTTAGAATTGAGTACATTGGATTCTTCTCCTTTTGTGATGCTTTACTAAGAAGAATGTGTTCCATTATTTTTAGTGAAGCATCACAGGTATGGAGAAGCATGAATCCTATGTATTCAACTTTGATATGAGGACAATTAATGACATGGTGGGGATAGGGGAAGGGGACAGCAGACAGAGAAGGAAGGAGGGGTGGGAGAAAGGAAAAGAAAAAAGAAAAGAAGGTAGTGACTAATTCTTATATAAGTTAGATTTAATTTTGACCAAAGTACATTATTTGAACAATATTTTTTGGGGGGCAGGGCTGGGTTCAAACCCACCACCTCCAGCATATGGAGCCAGCTCCCTGCTCCTTTGAGCCATAGGCACAGCCTGAACAATATTTTTAATTCAACTTGTTAATATGTTGTTTAGGATATTGCATCCTCATTTATAAGTGAAATTAAAAAAGAAAAGAATGTGTTCCACCTTCATCCAGGTTAATACAGAAGATGTAAAGTAGCCATCTTTTATAATGGCTGAATAGTATTCCAAGGTATACATATACCACAGCTTGTCAATTCATTGTTGGATTGGTGAGCATTTAGGCTGTTTCCACATTTTGGCAATTGTAAATTAAGCTATGATAAACAGTCTATTGCAAATGTTCTTATGATAAAAGGATTTTTTCCTTCAGTGTAGATGCCTAGTAATGGGATTGCAGGATCAAATGGAAGGTCTAATTTGAGTTCTTTGAGGATTCTCCATACTTCCTCCCCAAAAAGCTGTATTAGTTTGCAGTCCCATCAGCAGTGTAAGTGTTCCCTTCTCTCCACATCCATCCCAGCATCTGCAGCCTTGAGATTTTGTGATGTGGGCCATTCTCACTGGGGTTAGGTGATATCTCAGGGTAGTTTTGATTTGCATTTCTCGGATGATGAGGACAATGAGCATTTTTTCATATGTTTGTTAGCCATTCTTCTGTCTTCCTTAGTGAAGGTTCTATTCATGTCTCTTGCCCAGAGATATATGGGATTCTTGGGTCTCTATTTGTTGAATAATTTGAGTTCTCTGTAGATCCTAGTTGTTAAACTTTTGTCCAATTAATAACATGCAAAGATCTTTTTTTCCTATTCTGAAGGTTGTCTATTTGCTTTGATTATTGTTTCCTTAACTGTAAAGAACAGTTTCAGTTTAATTAAGTCCCACTTGTTGATTTTTGCTATTGTTGCAATTGCAGTGGAAAGCTTCATAAAACCTTCCCCCAGGCAGTTATTTTCAAGTGTTTTCCCCACACTTTCTTTGAGGATTTTTATTGTTTCATGCCTTAGATTGAAATCTTTTATACATCTTGAATCAATTTTTATAAGTGATGAGAGATGTGGGTCAAGTTTCAGTCTTTTACATGTGATTATCCAGTTCTCCCAACACCATTTATTGAATAGGGATTCTTTTCCCCAGTGTATGGTCTTGTTTGATTTATCAAAGGTCAGATAGCTGTTAGATGTTAGTTTCATCTCATGGTTTTCTATTGGCTTCCATGCTGTTTTGATTGCTATGGCCTTGTAGTATAGCTGAAAGTCTGATAGGGTGACATCCCTGGCTTTGTTTTTATTATTAAGAACTGCCTTGGCTGTCCAGGGTTTCTTCCGGTTCTATACAAAATGAAGAATTACTTTTTTCCAAATCTTAAAAGTATGATGATGATATTTTAAAGGGAATCTTAAAAATACAGTGATGATATTTTAAGGGAATTTCATTGAGTCTATTGTATCTGTAGATTGCTTTGGGTAGTACAGACATTTTCACAATGTTGATTCTTCCCAGCTGGGAGCATGATATGTTCTTCCATTTGTTAATATCTTCTGCTATTTCCTTCCTTAGGGTTTCATAATTTTCTTTGTAGAGGTCCTTCACATATTTTGTTAGGTATATTCTTAGGTATTTCATTTTTTTGAAGTTACTGTGAAGGGAATTGTGTCCTTGATTAGCTTTTCATCTTTGCTGTTATTGGCATATACAAAAGTTACTGATTTGTAAACATTGATTTTATATCCTGAGACATTTCTGTATTTTTTGATCACTTCCAGGAGTCTTGTGGTTGAGTCTTTGGGGTTCTCTAAGTATAAGATCAAATCATCATCAAAGAGCAAAGAGTTTGACCCTCTCTGTCCCCATTTGGATGCTCTTTATTTCCTTTTCTTGCCTGATTGCATTGGCTAAAACTTCCAGCACTATGTTGAATAGTAGTAGTGTTAGAGGACAACCTCGTCTGGTTCCAGTTGGGAGTGGAAAAGCTTTCGCTTTTACTCCATTCAGTATAATATTAGCTGTGGTGTGTCATCAATGGCTTCAATCAGTTTAATAAATGTGTCACCTATGCCTATATTTTTCTGTATTCTAATTAGAAAAGGATGTTGGATTTTATGGAATGCTTTTTCTACATGTGTTAAGGGGATCATATGGTTTTTGTTTTTGCTTCTGTTGATATGGTGAATTATGTTTATGGATTTGCATATGTTAAACCAGCCTTGCATCCCTGGGATGAAACCTACTTGATCGTGATGAATGCTTTTTTTTTTTTAATGTGCACCTGTAATCTATTGGCTAGGATTTTATTGAGAATTTTTGCATCTGTATTCAGTAATGAAATTGGTCTGCAATTCACCTTTTTAGTTGGGTTTTTCCAGGTTTTGGAATCAGGGTCATGTTTGCTTCGTAGAAGATGTTGGGGAAGATTCCTTCCTCCTAAATTTTTGGGAATAATTTATGCAGTATGGGTGCAAGCTCTTTGAAAGTTTGATACAATTCTGGTGAAGCTACCTGGACCAGGCCTTTTTTTTGTTGTTGAGGGATTTATTATTGCTTCTTCAACCTCAGTTGTTGAAATAGGTCTGTTAAAGGGTTCTATTTCTTCTTGATTAGGTCTAGGGGGATGGTGTGATTCTAGGTATTGATTCATTTTCTCCACATTGTCAAATTTCTGGGCATAGCATTTCTTACAGTACTTAGAGATGATTGCTTATATCTCTGTGGCATCTGTTGTTATTTCCCCCTTTATTGTTTCTGATTGAAGTTATTAAAGATTTTAATTTTCTGTTTCTTAATCTGGCCAAAGATTTGTCAATTTTATTTATTTATTTTTTTTGGAAAACTAACTTTTTGTTTTGTTAATTTTCTGAATTATTCTTTTGTTTTCAATTTATTAATCTCTGATTTAATTTTGGCTATTTCTTTTCTTCTGCTCGGTTTAGGATTAGATTGCTCTTTTCCCAATTCCATAAGATGATTTGTGAGTTTGCTCATGTACTCTCTTTTTGTTTTTTGAATGTAGGTGTCTAATGTGATAAATTTCTCTCTTAGGGCTGCTTTTGCTGTATCTCTCTTGGTAACTTGTGTCTTTATTTTTGTTATGTCTGAGGAATTTAATGATTTCCTCTTCTATCTCTTCCTGAACCCAACTATCATTCAGCATAAGGTTTTTTAATTTCTATGTCTTTGCGTGAGGATGAATGTTTTTCTTGGAGTTGAGTTCCACCTTTATTGCATTGTGGTCTGAGAAGATACAAGGTATAATTTCTATTCTTTTAATTTTGTAGAGGTTTGATTTGTATCCTAGGATGTGATCAGTATCGTTTCCTCCTTTTTTTGTTGTGTAAAAAATCTTAGCTAATCTTAATTCACTAAGATTTTCTTAAGTATTTTATCAGAAATTTTATAATTTTAGGTTTTACATTTAGGTTTATGACACTTTTTTTTTAAAATAAGGTTCCATGTGAGGGTTAACACTCTCTTTTAAAAAACATAAAGACATCCTTTCTTAATTTTTAAAGAGTAAATTACAGAAATGGGACTTTTCCTTTCTTGCCACATGGGGTGCAATTATTTTTATCATAAGAGTTGATGGAATTTAGTGGCATAGTGACTTGAAAAAAATATAGTCTGATTATTTCCCTATTTCTATAACCACATCAGTACTTATATCTATTGTTTTCTAAACCATGAGCAATATTCACACTTCATCATTTAGAAAAAGAAACAAACCAAATAAAAGGAAAAACCTGTTATAAGAAGAGGGTTAAAAAAGAATGTCATCCAATATACTTTAATTTATTCCAGAATCACTCAGATTCAGAACACATTGCATTATGAAGAAAAAGGTTTTCTAATAAGCAACAGTAAGGTGCCAATAGAAATCTCTCAGTTGGAGTGTCTTAAATTTAAGTGCTTTCAGTAGAATAGTACAAAAAAAAAAATGATTTTCAGCAAGATGCATTGACAAGTTGTTAGTGTCTGTAAAATATGGTCAGATTACTTTAATACACACTGTGAAAATAAACCATTAGGTAAAAGACAAAATGTCAGAGGGAACATTTTTAGATAATTAACAGGGCACTGGGAAAAAATGTTTTTACTGAGGGTTGAGTACTTACATTGAGACAGGAAACAAAGGGTGAACATAAATAATCATTTTCCTGACTAGAGAAAGGCAATTGGGAGATTCTCTAGAGAATGTTTTATTTTTTTTTTTTTTGAGAATGTGTGTTTTTTTTTTTTTAGGTATTACTAATATTTAAGTAAAGTATCTATGTAATAAAATCTGCCACTGATGTTAATAGTATCATTTTGACTAAATGATGCCAGGTTCCTGGGGGGAAAATTTAAGGATCAATTCTGTTATGTGAGTATACGATACTGACAGATGAAATTTAATATAAATTATATAAAAAATTGTTTAATATTTCAAATTGCACATGAATTTTATGGACGCCCTCCCTGTACATAGGTAAAAACTCTATTTAAAGAAAAAGAAAGAATGTAGAACTGATAGCTTCAAGGTGTTAGTTATATCTAGGAACGTGATCTAGGAATAATTACAGTTTATTCCCCAAGGCACCAGCCCAATGGCCTAGCTCATGAAGAAAACTGGTGACAAATCAGAAAACATCATCCCATGATTGTGTAAGAACTGGAGATACTCTATATTCTCCCGGTCACCACTTTTCAGGAAAAAAAGACCTGGAAAAGTCTCACAGAACAAAATGTAAAATGATCAAGGGGTTTCTATACGAATAGCGATTAAAGAAGTTCATATGTTTTAGGCTAGAAACATGAAAGCTAAGAGAGAATCTGATCAAAGCCTTAAAATTGTCATCCATGGCTAGGTGCAACCCAGGCTTGTTCAGAAAATCATAAAAGGTATGAAATATGGGGCATGACATGTCATAAGGAATGTAGCCTTTTAAAGTACTACTTTTGTAGATGGGCAGTATATTTTATGAGTACCTTTTCTTTAATGGTGTTTTGGGCTGACAGAATGTAGTTTCTGGGGCTAAAATTATTGATGATTGGCTGATACAAAGCAAAGAAAGTTGAAGTAGTATCTCTGAGCTTTAGAAAATTAAGTATAAGAAGGGAAATCCATGTATTTGTTCACTATAGAACATTTAAAAATATAGATTAAAAAATAAGATTACTACCCTTACTCTCACTAAGAAAGATAATATAGCATTTGGTCTATTTTCATCTATTCTCTCCCAATGTTTTCTCCAGGCATAGTTTATTTTTGTGTATTTGTATTCATAATATATGCTTGATCTTAGCTAAAAGGTCAAGAAATGATGTGTGTTCATATTATATGTATATGCAAGTTTTATGGAACATTATAAAATTATAAAATAATTTTTTTCTGCATTTTTACATTCTTATAAAAATTTAATACATTACATTCCATAATCATTCCATGAACCTATTATAACTTATATAATATTTTCTTTATTCTGAATATCTAGTTTTCTGCCAAGCCAAGCTGAACTTTTCTAGGGTGATAGTAAGAACAATACTAATGTTTCTTAAAAACATTCATTATAGGGATGTGAAAACCAGAATGGAAGAGTGAGAAATTTGGGAAATGAGGTAACTGCAAGATGTTTTAGAATCTATATTTAACTAAATAATTAATAATAGACAAAATAAATAATATAAATTCCTTTAAAAGTATCTCAGAATGCAGAATAGCTTCTTGTTATGTGTTGTATAAAAGCATAATCATTAATACCAAAGGAGATTATAATATTTTTAATTAAAAGGAGATTTTCATGCTTCAAAAATATTAGGTATAATTGCTCCAAAGTCATCTCTTGAGTGTGAAGACCAGAAATAATAATAGTTTTACTAAAAATGTCATTGAAAGCTATCAGTATGATTTCAATATGGTTCGGAACAATTTATTTTCTCTTAATTTATTATAAGAATATAAAAGAAAAAACATAAATTTACCACTCTAATGGATAATGATAACTATGTGTTATTTTCCTTTCTCTAAAGGAAAAATAGGAAGATAAGTGATGCACACTATCTTTTCCAAAGAAAATTGTAACCTAATTATGGAATAAAAGATACACAGAAATATAATTAAGATTTCTATAATAAGTATGTTAGAAGGTCAGAGGAAAAAAAGAGAAACCAAAACAATTCACAGAGGAGATACTATTTAAGTTTGGGTAAATTTTAGAGATGTACACAATTGATCTCATGCAAGGAAAAACATTACAAAGCCTTCTTTAGAGATTGGTCTGTTCATTGCTTAGATATTTACTGACTTTGATTGTTTTCCCCCTTTATCTTACTAGTCACTGGGATTGTGCATTTCACATGAATTGCCTCATCTGATCAGGTTATTGATCTCTTCCTACTCTTACATAGGTTTAGATGGAAAAGTCATCTAAAAGAACATTACTGTAAATTAAACCGTAATGGGTACCTGCTCCTTGGGCATAAATCTGTATCAGTCAAGGATCAATACAGGAAGTGGAGCCACTGTGAGTGATATGGAGTAAGGGATTTATTATAGGGAATAGGTGTTACTCACTGTGGCAGCAGTAAAGACTTCCCAGTAAGGGTGCTGTCTCTCTTCCTGGTGGTGGTCTGAAGTTGCCATAGGTCAGCTGCCCGAAAGACATGCTGGACTTGAAGCAGAGGAGAATGAAGATAAACTAGAACATGTGAGGATGTACTGGACCTATGAGGACCCATATCTGCTCTTGCCTCTAGCCTTGACAGAGAAGGTGCTTTGTCAAAGAAGCCAGTACCCATCTCCATGGAGTCGCATATAGATGGCTCAGGACCCAGAGACGCTGCAGGAGGTCCAGTGGGAGCTGGGAAGCTCCCAGCAAATAAGCCAGCAGATTAGTGACAGTGTTCACAGATGCACTGATACCTGGTGCCCACTCTGACCTTCAGAGATTTGTGTTTGTTTCACGGGTTGGCTTCGTGTTGGCTTCATGGGTTCCCAAATGTCTCACAGACTTCTCTTTTGGCCAACTCTGCACCATACCCACACAGAGACGAGAATACAAAATAACCAGAGACTATGCTTCAAATGGATATATATACGTAGTTTACCAAAATTATTGTAGATGAAAATCTTTTCTAAAGTCAATTTAAATTACTTTCCACTGATTCATCCTTTATACAAAGGGATGTTTTTTTTTCACCTGGGCTTCTAAAAGATTAAAACATTGAAAGATTATTTTAGTCAGTACTTAGACCAGTTCTGTGTATGGCCTGACATGTCTTTACACTGTTAATACGTCCATTTCAGGAAGATCTTTATGGATTTAGTGGGAAGAGAACACTGTTGATCAAAGGTTGGCAAGGGGTATGTGGGAGAAGGAAAGTGAGGTTATCTAATTTATGATTATTCTCTGTTCTTCCACCTTTGTGTTTTTAATGACTACAAAGAAAACTTAACCGTGAGCAGAAAAAAGTCAATCTTAACATAAAATTGCTGTTGATTTTTGATGTGATATAATGATATGTAGATTATTTGAAAATAGCAATTTTCAGCTCTTTCAGGTAGGCCCTTCTGAAACCAAAATACATAATTTTCTGCTGTCTTCAGTTGATCCCTCTTTAACCACAAAAGTTCCTGTCAGCTTCAAAACAAAGTGGGAAGAACCAGAGGATGACCAAATTCATTTTTACTTGTCAGACACTTAAAACTTACTCACTTTTAGCCGTATTTTTTTTTTCCATTTCATATTTCGGTCTTTGGCTATCTCAACACTCTGCTATCTAAAACCAGTCACATTCCTCTCTCTCCCGGAGTAATAAAGTACTTTGCTCCAAAAATAAAAACAAAGTAAGTGCTTCCAAATGCTTAGATCCTCTTTCCTGTGCTTGTTACAAGTTTCAGCTGGATGCCAGTCTCACTCTTGGCTGCAAGTGAAGCTGGGCAGCCCATGTGCGGCCAAGCCTGCTCCTGCTGGTCTAGGGGCCCCTAGAGGACCTCTTGCTTGACCAGTGAAGGCACATGTCAACTGTACGCAACCAATATAAAACATGGTCAATTCTGGGTGCCTATGACAATGCGTTCTTTATTTAGCATGAAACTGTGTAAGATCTCTCATGGTTGAATAATATTTTTCTTCAGGCAAAACACTTTCCTCTTTTCATGGTGATGAATATAATTTTTTGCATCCAATCCTCAAGTAATTAGAAGACAGTTTTACAAAAAGTGAGATTTGTTAGGCAAACTGAAAGCTGAAAATGTGACCTGCAAATAGTTCTGCTCCTTAGAGTCTAGTTTAACTGTTGGAGTTGGAGCTCAAGAGCTTAAAATAATTGTGGGCTAGTGGCTGCACATCTAGTGTCAGAACTTATGTTTTTTATATGGTAAATGACTAAATTAGTGATTAATAATTATGTATTCAGAAAATGATTTGAGTAGCCTTGAATGTTTCTCAAAAGGATGGCAGTGATTTATAGCTATCTCACAGAAATTGGGGTAGTATTTGTAAAAGATTTTGAGATCTAACACCAAAAAATGATGATTATATATTAATTACAGCAGGAAATCACCATTAAAAGAGAGGCCATAAATAAGCAAAATGAGATAGGGACTCGAGAAAGTCAAAATGAAATAACCTTATCTTTGTAACTAAAAGTGTGTGCTTTGGAGGGAGTACCCAACACATGACAGAAAGAGATACAGTTGAACCAAATGCTCACCTGTTGGTCCTTGGTCCTGATCTAGCCAACTGGTCTCTGATAGCAGTGCCGGTGTCACATTTGTATAAGACACCAACTCAAGAATTATTTAAAAAAAAAAGAATTATTCATATACACACAAACACACACATATATGCACATACAATTATGCTGAGTCATCTAAGAAGAAAGCTAAAATAAGAATAGATTTAGCCCTGATTAATTCAGGTAGTGAATAATTTTTCAGTGTTGTGATCTTGTTTTAAAGGTTGCTATGTGCCTGTCAGTGAGGGAGGTGGTAATTGGAAATGGACATCAGAGAATGGGAAGAGGTAAAGATTTCATAATAGCTTCTAGGAGGAAATAATTCTTGAGTTGAATCTTAAAAGATTATTATAACCAAATTTTGTTAAAATGGGGATGAAGGATATTTTAGATTGAGGAACTGATGTGTGAACATGTCAAGGTGAGTGAGAGTGATTGTTTGGGCAATGGAAAATAGGTAAAAATAGATGACAGAAATAAGAAAAGATGTAGACAGAGGTCTGATGATGAAATCCCCCTGATGGTGTATTTTATCTTGAAAATAATGGGGAACCACTTAATCTGTTGGACATAGAGACACCCTGGTATCACTTTGGTAGAAATGTGAAGGATTGATCAGAGAGGGTCAAGTTGGAATGATTTAAGTTACATCATTGCAATAATTCAGAAAATTATGAGGCCAAAATATTTTTCTGAATAAATACAAAAAAAAATCAAATAAAAAATTTCCCCAAGTTAACAGTTAAATAGTTGATTTTTTCATACTTTTCTTGTCAGAGCAGTATTTTGGTTTTTTAGTAATTAAGTAGTTTAAATAGAACTTACTAGTTATATTATAATACACATACATAGTATTTATTTTTATATATGACATTAATTCATTTCCATATGTGTTAGAAATGATTATTAAATTTGCCAAATAGTTATTAAATAAATGTTTTGAATTCTCTTGTAAGTCTTACATGTATATTTATATTAATTTTTAGTTACAGAGTACCAGAAACAGAGTACCACTGAAGATACTCAAATATTAAGAAATAAATCTTTTGTTCTAATTCCTCTCAATATCAGGTCTTTTACCCAAATTCAGTATTTCTGAAAATAAGAGTTAAATTAAAAAAATCTAATTTTATCTTTGTTTCCATCAAAAAAGGTTGACATGACCACTTAAAAATAAGATAGTATTCTGATACCAGTTAATTCTATTAAGTATAGCTTCACATTGAGATAAAAGGACCCCTTACAAAGTAAAGGTTTTTTTTTTTCCAGTTCTTAGAAAGTATAATTAAATAAGACTGTTTCATTTATTATAAAGAATATTGCTTTTGGAAATTTCTTTCATTTTCATGAAAGGAGATTCTATAAATGTTACTATTTGTGCTTAAGAAAACCTCACACAAAGAGTAAAATTGTAGATTTTTGTCCAAATTTTTATAAGATGAATCCCTTTTTAATGAAAGCTTTGGGTGAATTAATCTATAAATCTTAACATATTTCTAGAGGAAGTGGGAACTTAAATAAACATTTTGACAACCAGTAGAGAAACAAAGAGCAAAATCATTGAAAATCTTCGTGCATACCACCGGGCACTTTATCTACTTGGCTCACATATAAATTACTCAGAATGTGAAAGTACCATTTATATATACACACATATATATTTATGACCAGCATCTGTTTACCATATGCTTTTAAATACTTGGGTCTGTTGTCTGGGTAGTACATGCAGTGCCTAATACAGGGTGTACTTAAAATGTGGTAAGTGGGTCATCATCATACTAATTGTATTTAAAAATTCTGCTAAAGAGTAACAAAACATAACATGAAGAGATAGAAAGGAAGAGGTATTCTTTTAACAAATTAAAGCACCATTTACTTGAAGTTACTTCTCCTACCTCTATTATGGCATTTTTCACTGAAACACTTTGTTCTCTAAGATTTCAGCTTGACATTTTACTGAAGATGTGAAGGAGATTATAGGACTCCAAATAGGAAATGTATTCTCTATGCTCTGTATTTTTTCTGAGACAGAAGCACATCTGGAAAAAGTCAAATGAAGAAGTTCAACCAAGAGATAATGTTAAAGTGTCTAACATTGGACCAAATAATGGAATAAGTTTGCAGCACATCTCTGTGGGCCTCACTTTTTTTTTTTTAATGAAACTAAACTTACATACATGAGAGGCTGTGTCTAAATCATGTGGCTCTAATCACTATGGAAATATTTTTTTATAATTGCTTCCTGGAGGTGCCACAGAGACATATATATATATATATATGCACGCTTAAGTGTCAAGGTTCTTATAATTTGTCTTCTTTTGGAACTCAACACCACAGACCAAATCCAAGAACCACAGATACAACAGAAATTTCTATGTAGTAAATGATCCCTCAGACTCAACCTAATGCCTAATTTAAAACTATAGCAAAATTTGCATTTGTCCAGAATGTAACTTACACTTAGGCAAATAATTTGTATAAAAAGATGGTCAAAACCTCCCTGTCGTGATGCTCAGCCTTACAGACTGAAAACCTTGGTTGAAGAAAGGAAAATAGGAAAGTAAGAGAAAGGGTGAAGCGGGGGGTCGGGGAGAGGATAGCAGGGACCAGAGAGTAAGTAAAGAAGGGAGACTGGTCACAAAGAAAGGCCTCAGGAATAGCCACATTAGACTTTATCTAGCTCTAGTTAAAGGTCACCCAAAAGGAGACACCCAAAGTAACCAAAGAAGTAACTTACTTTTAGAAGAAAGCTATTAAAAGGTTTTGTCAGGTATAATTGTACATTTTCAGTGAAAGAATTGTGCTATAGACACATCCTCTGATTCTTCTGCTGTTTGGTGAAAATTACATTACTTGAGTCTATGCACTAAAACCCAAATAGCTCAGCCACACAATGGTTTCTTAAGAAAATGTTGTAGGAATTTATTTATCTGCTGATTTTGATTGGTGAACTCATTTTATGTTACAGGATTTTTTTTTATGTTAATGTAATCCAATTTCCCAATTTCTTTTAATACTGGGTTCCTGGTCATGAGAGCTCCAAATATGTTGCTCAATTGTGCTTGAATTTAATATCTTAGAAATGCCTTGTTCTTAACTTAGCAGGTGGGGTAGCTTTTAGGTTATCATGGGTTAGTTACCTCAAGACCGGTGCGTTTCTTTATAGTTCTTTATTCTGTTTCTTCCAGGCTTTTTCTTGGCTTGAAAACTTGGTTAATATTTAAATATTCAGAGTAGATTATCTCCTAGTAGAATCCTCTGTCCTCTGCAAAATCTCATTAAATTCAAGGGTGTGAATTTACTCGTGGTGCACTGTAGTAAGGTAACTAAAATGGTTTGCTCATTATACACATCACCAGACTGGTGGCAACTGTTGTATGGGTACGTTTATTATGCTTCCAAGAACTTTTACCTTTCTTATCTCATTGAGGTTTGCTATGGCAAAGGAATCAATGCTCAAAAGCTTGATTTAGTAAATATAGACTCAAAGGTCCTTTCAAATATGTTGTCCCTAGGTCATGGGGAGCCCACTGTCATTTCCTTCTAAGTCAGGGTGACCACTCTATCTCATGAATTAAATTTGAGATCAGGACACCTCTTTTCTTGAGATCTCTCTGGAGGTTCTCCTTCCTCCTTTAAGCCCCTTTGAGTTATCTGTGAATATCCCTACAGCATCTTGATATCTGACACAACTCAACTGCCGTCATTTCCAGGTTTCCTGGCTAGTACTTGGTTAGACAATGTTTGGAACTGGGATCCAAGAGAGTTCCTTCCTTTAAATTGTTAAAAGTCCATTTATCTTTCCTTTATGTTGAACGTAACTACCAATATTCAAACCTGCAAAATTAAAAACACTATCCATATATTCATATCATTTCATACAATGCGGCCTGAACATTATTTTATAGGCTTCCCATTTCTTTCTTTAGACCGTTCACAAAAACAAGTATGTAGGAAAATGGTAAGGCCCCGTCTTGGGGGCATGATTGTGTTTATTTATAGTATACTATGCATCTATTGTATAGTAGACTGTATTGTTTATTTAAAATACAGTATATGGTGCCTGCAGGGCCCCTGCCCTGCTGCCCTTCCCTCTGGGGGAAATGTTCTTCCCACCCACATGACATCAGTGTTGGCTGTGTGACTTGCTCTAGCTAATGGAACATAAGCTGAACGGGCACCTTCTATATCTGAGCTGGTTTCAGAATGGTGACATAGTCCTGCCATTGTTCTCGTTCCTGTTCCTGGAGAACTGGCTATGCTTTCTGCTTAGAATTGGGACTGAGAAAAGCACGGGGCAGGGCCACTGGTAACTCACAGCTCACAAACGTATCATGTGAGTGAGAAATAAACCTCTGTTTTAAGTCACTGAGTTTCAGAGGAATTTTATTATCACAACGTAACACAGCACACACTGAGTAACACAACACGTGTTGTACATCAGTAGAGCCATGGTTTACATGTACAATGGATTTTGATACATTTGCTACAGATAATTTTGATGTAAATATATTTCTAAATTAATTAAAATTTGTTAGACCAGATATCATATCAACAGTTAAAAGCACTATTACTATTCAGTGATCTTAGAAAGAATAAAGGGACCCAGAAGCTATTTTCAAAGCATGTCATGTATTTACGATCACATCACAGTCTATATATTTTATATATCGTTACCTCATTTTATATTCACAAGTCTGGGTAAGAGGTGTTATCAGCTCCCTTTTATGGGGGAGGATTGCTGAGATTTAGAGAGAGTTAACCCTTTCCCAAAATTCTGCACTGGTGAATGTAGAAAAAAATCAGAAAACAAGGTTTCCAACCCACCACTTTTGTTACTTTACCATATGATTAATTTTCTCTTCAGTGTATTTTTTTAAAAATTATGTTTAAACTGGAATTTCTGAACACTACAGTTAATAACACTTGTATTGACTGTATTGACATAAATAGGAAGTTTCTAGGATTAAATTTCTCTTCCTATTTGATAATCAACTGTATGTGGAGCTTATGGAGTGCATTAGATTCCTTAGAAGCTGTCTGTAATCCAATGGCAGGGACGCCGTGGGCATTCAAAAATTAGGAAATACTAACCTGTTGTCTTGTTCAGCTGTTACATTCAACTATCTCTTCTCACTTACGGTGACCCAAGTCGCAGTAGTGGAAGTAGACAGAACCAATCAGAACACCTCATCTGATTCCCTCAAGTTGGTGTATGTTGCTGCATCAAGTAACAAAGACACACCAACCCTGGCTGGAAATGTTAATATTAAAAGAACTACTGGTGAATCAGAGGGAGAGCCCTACTCTGCATTTCCCTAGCTGATTTATTTTTGCTGTATGGAGTTTAACACAAGAGAGATCAGTAAAAACTTTAGTTCTCTCTCTCTCTCCCAATATATCATTTCTTTTTCTTTCTTTGTGTGTAATTGTTGGTGGATGAAAGGGATTGTAGGGTAACTCTGGATATAATCTTTCTTTTCTAGAAGTACTCATGTGATCTTTAAGTTATGTAATAAATGCTTATGCTTGTTAAAACCTGCATCATGGTTTTACTATACAAAGATCTGCATATGTCTGTCTGTCTGTTAGGGTTTTAAAGTTGGCCCTGTACAGCTCTAAATTTGCCTTGATGTATAGTTTTTATAAACAAATATATATATCTATTACAATTGCAAAAGTTTTATGAGCTCAAGAAAACATTCCGATGTTACCCAAACTGTTTAAATGTGATAAAATGTTCTCAACAAAAAAGATATTTTCACTGTTTTTTATTTGTTATCAGAAAGCTTATTAATAGGTTGGAAAGATCACAGTGGCAATATGAGGGAAATAATGGGTAAATTTTATTTGTTAAATAATATTATTCAAACCTGTAATTTGATCACATTGTACAGTAAATTCAATGGACAAAAATTAGTATGGTGAAAATGGACAGCTGCAAACAATTAGCATATATTATTGTTGTAAACAAACATCCTGTTATTAAGCATTCCTTCTGAATGACTACGTGATTAATCAATACAGCATCAAACTGCCAGTTTATAAAGAAGGGACAAGATCAATGTTTTGATGTGTTGCTCCACAGAGGGAGTGGGGAACACATTTGCTTAGGTAAATTCACTGTATTGTATGGCGAGATTTCTTTATGATTAGCAAAACCTAATCAGACAGGGGTCTTTTGAATTCTGCTCCCTGCGTGAATGAATAGCATCAGAATCTAGCCTTAGGCTTCAGAACTGTTCGTTTTAGTTCAAGAGACTTGTTTCATCTCTCAGGAAGTGCTTTTATCTTCAACCAAAGGAAAACATTACATGAGCAGCGATGGTACAGCGTGGCCAGTGCAAGGAATTACACATGACGTGCAGATGCTTGAGGATTATGTGCAGGGCACGGATGCACATTTTTTAGTTTGTAGAAATTATAAAATCAGAATAATTATACTTGTCTCTTAGTCATGCTTTTAAAGATTCTTAATAACTAAATGTTTGTTTCATCGTCTCTCTCAACTTCAAAGCATGCACATTCGTCTTTATGCAAAATACCGTAAAAGACACTTTGACGTTAACATGCTTTACCTTGCTACCTGATTAATTGTAGTAATGTAATTTATATTTTTAAGAGTTTATAGACTCATATACTAAGTTTCATGATTGTTGTATTAGTACCTTGAGGCAGTTCATCAGAACCGAAAATTTGTCTAGTTTCTATCTCATCTACTAAAACTGTAAGAAAAACAGAGGTAGTGATCTACTTTCTAGGGATATTACAAGAGAAAGATGAGGAGTGTGACAATCTCCCTGTCCCTACTATAATCATCATTCTGTGATGATTCAGCAAGAAAGAATGGAGTAACGGCAAACTTGCCCTGTCTGGCCTCCACAAATGTGAATCACAGGTAAGAGAAATCTGTGAGCAAGGTTCCTGTTAAATATTAATAATATCACGTATTAGTATAATTCCAAAAAGTAAAAAAGTTACTTGGCAAAAAAGATATTTATTATTTTCTGGAATGTTCTACTTTTACCATCCAAAAAATGGAATATAAAAATAAATTAAAATTTTATGACACTTTCATAACTTATACTTCAGTGGGATATACAATTCATGATGAGGTTCTGAGAAGAGATTACCATAACTGATCAAAAGTTTGAAATCATAATTTACTCTGTAATAGTTGTTAATTAAAGAAATCAGTTTTATACATACAGAGAAATTGAGAAGAATTAGTATAGAAAGTTACAACACACTCCCTCACCAACGATGAGGCATATTGATACAATTTCCTTAGTTTTACCTAATATTCCCAATGTTATTTTCCTGTTCCATGATTCCTTTCAGAATACCGTGTTACATCTACTTGTCAAGACTCAGAGGTTCCTTTTGGCTCTGGAGGGTTCTCAGATTTTTCTTGGTTTTGGCGACTTTGACGGTCTTGGGGAATACTCATCAGGAGTTCTGCACGATGCCCCTCCATTGCAACTTATATGATTTTTTTCTCATAAATAGATTGAGGCTATGAGGGACCACAATGGTAAAGTGCCATTTTAATCCCACTGCATCAAGGATACATATACATCATGATTTATTATTGTTGATAGTAACCTTGAGTATCTGTCCGAGGCAGTGTTTTCAGACTTTTGTTGTTGTTGTTGTTGTGATGTTGCTGTTTTCTCTCCTTTCCTACACTCTGCCATGTGGGAGGAAGTTGCTAAGCAGGGCTATTTATACTCCTCCTGTATGCAGGTGGCGTACCTACATAAATTATTTAGAATTTCTTCGCCCCCACATACACATCACATATACACTGTATTAAATTTATTTATTGGATTATTTGTATGAGTATGTACTCATGGATATTTTCTATGGGTTCAATGCTATGTCATTTCTTTATTGCTCAAAATGTTGCACTTTTGCCCATCAGAATCTCTTTCCTTTGGCTTCTGTTCTTGTAAGATACACCCATCAGTGAGTTTCCTTCCTTCTTCTCCCTTCCCCTCCCCTCCCCTCTCTTTCTTTTCTTTTATTTCTTCTTTCTTTCAGATTTTTGTTTTCTGACTCTACAAGATGCTCCAGCATTACCTTGTAGGTTTTTCTTTTCAATTTTTTAAATTTTATATAAATAAATAAATAAACCAAAACACACATACATACCCCTACACACACACACACACACACACACACATATACACACGCACAGAGAGAGGCCAAACACTGGATTCAAATTTTAAGAAAGGAAAAAACTACATTAAAATTATTTAATACTCAAGTCACCTTTCACTTCTGCAGTGACAAGAGATATAAGATACAATATACAAATGTTATTGATATATGTTGAAAAAAAGGGGGAAGAAAAAGCATTTTAAAACACACGTGAAATTAATAGAACACAGTTGAAAGCACATCAGATATTAATCCAACTATGTTAATATCACTTTCAACATGCTTAATAGCCAATTGTATACAAGAGAAGAAATGAAATGTAGGTAAGAGAACATAGACAAGCTGAAGTATAAAGAGAAAAAGTAATAGAAAAAAAGAGGAAGGGAGTATAAGGGAATTATGGGTTACATTCAACAAGTCTAACATTTTTAATAGTTAAATTTTTAAAAGGATAAAAATTACAACTTGCATAAAATATAAAATAAGCATGTGTCAATGTGCTATTTTACTCATTAAAGAATGAAAAAAATAGAATACAAAATTTGCATTTCTGTGAAGAAAAATCATATGAGTCACTGTTTTCTATAAGTAATACAGTTGTAAAATAGCTTGGTCAATGAAAATGAAAGTCACACATCTGTATAAACATTCGGTAGTATCGCATGGAGAGAACACTAACAATCTTTCTTTTCATTTTCATAGTCATTAACCATTTTTTCTTTCTATAGGTATAATTGGAATCCCAGGAGAAGAGGTGAAATGGCTAAAATTCATATTATTATTTACTATCTTGGATGGTAGTAATGAGTTTCTAGTTTAATTCTATAATTACATTCACATGGTATGGAACACTAAGAAATATATGATACTCATTTACTAACAATGCAGAAAATGTTTGACAGATATTCATTATAGCTTCTATATAGTCATCTGCAAATTACATTATAAAAATATAATTATGGATTTAAAATTTTTTTTTATAATTATGGATTTTTAATAGAAATTGCTTCAAATGTACCTACATACATTATGTGTTACTTAACAACAGGGATGCGTTCTGAGATCTGCATTGGCTGGGGATTTCATCATCGTGAGAAATCGTAGAGTGCACTGACACAAACCTGGATGGTCCAGCCTACTACACACCTGGCTATATGGTATAGCCTGTTGCTCCTGGGCTATAAACCTACACAATGACTGTACTGAATACTGCAGGCAACTGTAACACAATGGGAAGTATTTGTGTATCTAAACATATGTAAACATAGAAAACCTATTGTGAAACTACAGTATAAAAAAAATGATATGCCTGCATAGGTAGCTACCTTGGATGGAGGTTACAGGACTGAAGGTTACTCTGGGTGAGGAAGTGAGTGAGGGGTGGGTAAATATGAAGCCTTAGGAAATTATCATACACTGCTGTAGACTTTATAAACAGTAGGCACTTAGGCTATACTAAATTTATAAAAGCATTTTTCTTTCTTCAATAATGACGTCAGCTTACTATAACTTTTTCACTTTATAAACTTTGTAGTTTAACTTTTTGATTCCTTTGAAATAACACATAGCCTAAAACACAAATATATTGTACCATTGTACAAAAATATTTTCTATCTTTATCCTAAGTTTTTTATATTTATAAATTACACATTTATTTATTTCTACTTTTTAAGTTGTTTTGTTAAAAATTCAAATAAAGCACACACAGGGTCAGGGCCATCGGCATCACTGTCTTCTACCTCCACAGCTGGTCCCACTGATGGGTCTTTAGGTGAAATAATGTGCATGGAGCTGTCATCTCTTCAGAAGTAGGTGTTCCTACTCCTGAAATACCTTGTGCAAGGACCTGCCTGAGGCTATTTTATAGTTAACATTTTTTTATATATAAGTAGAAGAAATACACTTGAAATAATGTTCAAAAGTATACTATAGTAAATATATCAACCAGTCACATAGTTGTTTATTATTGAGTACTATGCAGTACACATAATTGCACATACTGTACCCTTACAATATAAGTAGTAGGTTTGTTCATTTCAGCATCACTGCAAACACACCGGTTATGCTTACAACAGTTATGAAGGCTACAATGTCACTAGGTGATAAAAATCTTTCAGGTCCATTGTAAATTGAATGTAACACTATTGTATAATGGTCTATAGTTGACCCAGGCACTGCTATGCGCCACATGACTGTGCATGTACACTCTGTAACATATATGTAATGTGTAAGATGTATTTTTAACATAGAGTGTGATGCATTTCATAGTTAATGTACAGGCAAAGTATTATGTGTGTATGTAATCATAAACCAGTTGCCATAGTTTCTTTACCCCGAATTTTTTTTAAGAAATGCAACTCAACCTTAGATGATTCTGTTTTGAAGTTTTTTTAAAGTCCTAGAAGCATATGATTTTATACTGAGTTTCAGCCACATTAGTCAACGACCTTCAAACTATATTATTTTCTAATCTTTGCACATTCTAACCGATATGCCTGGCCCCCAGCTGCTGCACTTTGCTCTGATAGAGACTCAAATGCTGTAAGAGTGTAGTCCTTCTGGAATGCAGGACTCTCTTTGGCTCTCAGAGCAGTGTGCATATCATTGGCTAAGGATCAGAGTTTTGACTGTGGAGGATGGATCTGAGCCCTCTGAGAGCAATTTGAATTTTAGGTGTCTTAGATGTTAGAGAATTTCACCAAAACATTCTTTTTTATTCCTTAAAAACGCTCCAGTTTCTTATTTTTTCCCTCACTTTTTCAAACTAATAAATCCCAAAGGAATCTTAAAAGTGAAATATATTGTCAAAGCAGAATATTTGCTCTCCATCAGCAGGAGAAACAGCTGTTTATTACTGGGTCATTTAATCAGAATATATCTATTAAAAATCTCTAAATTTACACAGATACGAGTTCTGACAATTAAGTTTGCAAACTCATCCTAGAAAAAGTGCTCCATACCTTACTGCTGAATCTCACGAGGGTCACCAGATGGCCGAGGGGAGTACTGTGAAGGCAAACAGTGATATTCAGCAACGTGGTGTGCAGCACTTCTTCTGGGATGAGTCCGTGAACTTGATGGTCTAAACTCATATTGCACGGTTTGAGAGGATACAAGTAATTGATCTGTTGTACTTTTCAAGCAGGGCTTTGTTTACATTGAGATAAAGAAAATAATGTGATTTCTAGCTCAGGGAAAAAACCCTCATTATTACAAATCTGCCCACCAATCAACTTCTTCTCATACATTGGGAACACAGTTTCCTGAGGAACAACTTTCAGAGACATGTCTTATTCTTTTAATCTTGGTTTCTTATCTTTGAATCTCCAAACAGTTTTTAGAAATCCAAGGTGTATCTCTTCTTTATAACTCATGTGTTCAACAAATTCAGCTAATTCTCTGTGGCAGGCATTGTGCTAGCTGCTGGGGATTCCCTGCAAAATAGGCAGGAAACAGCCCACGGTCACAGCTAACAGCCCTTAGTACCCTTGACACCATATTCTTGGCCTTGGCTTCAAGGGCAAAACGTGCCTCTCCTTTAAATACATTAACGATCCCCGTCTCCCCATGCACTGAGCAGCAGTCAATCCCAGTCACAGCTCAGCATCCAGCTTTCCAAAGGACTTTCTACTGCAATTTGCTAGACTCTATCTAGATATTTGGTAACAGAATAGTTGGAAAGAATGTGTCCAAGGGCACTGTTTCTCTAAACAGATGAGTCAGTGATGTCCCTTAGTACAGACACAGTATTGTAACCAACAGACCAAGTACCAGTTGCTCTATTTAGGCTGAAATATCAAAAATCATTTTTGTATTGCAGCTTAGTTGAAAGATTTTGGACATTATAATGACTCTTGAATTCTGTCCTTTATTGGCTATGTGACAAGGTCCTCTTTGTCAGTTTCTCTACCTGATAAGTGGCAATAATTTGTGTTATTTCCTGGGTTATATGGTTATTTTGAGTATTTATTCAGAAATGGTACAATAGTAAATACTTACTACTATATTGTACATAACTATGGATTAACTCAGACAAAACTCAGGTGGCTGGGGGTATGCTCCTGTTTCTCTATCAAATAGCAATTTGTCTAGTAATTTCTCTGAAGTGTGTATAGGGTGTATAAAACACATTCGCACATAGCTTTCTAAACAACTGGTAGGAAAAATGAAAAAATTCAGGGTGTTCTGAGGCAGAGCTTCAGAAAACAGCACTTCAGAGGCTTTAAAGAACTTCTTGCCTGGAAGGGGAAGAGAAGGAGTAATTTAGCAACAGAGGAGGTTTTATCATTAGGCTTGACTTTCATTCAACCATTTCTTTCCTTTTGCATGAAGTCAGGATAATTTTAGCTTGTCACTAGCATGCTGGTTCTATGCTCTGTCATGCAAATAAATACAATAATACGGTATTTAAGATAATCTAGTTGCTTAAACCTCATTATGAAATCATTGCATTTACAGTCCCCACAATGTAGTTTTCCTTTTTAAAAAATATGGGTTTTTTTTTAACCCGTTTCAGGCCTGAGAGACACCTCAGTTTTTATATCTATCACTGGCATTTGTACAAATGTCACGTGAAGAATTTATTAATATTACTCTAATACTTCAGAGGACTGTGGAATGTACATTCTAGGCAGATTTTTTCAGCTCTGTGGGAGAAAGGGGGAAAGCAGAGATGATGGTGTGATGGAATTCGAGTCTCTGCAGGAGGGAGGAAGAGCATTTTCTTTATGCCACTCTCATGCTGAGACTCTCCACAGCCATGCCAGGGGGCATCCTACAACAATATTAAATCACTGGATCCTAACATGGGCTACACACACCCTTCCAATGACTGAGAAGGAATTTTAAAAATGTATTTATGACAATAAAAAAGCAGAGACTAATATATTTTATAAATATGTTTCTTAGGGAAACAAGTACTCTTTTGGTAAATAATAAAAAAAAATTTCACACTGTAATACTTTCAAACTACACACATCTTTTTTTGTTATAGATATTTTGAAATATTTGTTCTCATCCTTTATAGATAGAATGAAAGTTTTATTTCCTTTTTTTTTTGCAGTTTTTGGCCAAGGCTGGTGTATGGGGCCAGTGCCCTACTCCTTTGAGCCACAGGCACCACCCCCTATTTTTTAATTTTTTAAAGTAATGATTAAACCAACATATGAGTAAATCAAAGACACTGGAAGTAGTTTTTAAAGTTTTTAATGAGAATGTGCTACCATGCTTACTCATTTAAAAATATTTCTTTTATAACTTAAGTCACCAAATTCTGAAGTCTTTACCTACGCCTTTCTCTTTGACTATTTCCAGCATTTGTTGGAGTTTTCCTGCCCTTTCTTATTAAAACCTCACTTTTCCTCTGGCTTCTGTAGCCTGTTCTCTCTAGGTGTGCCCATCTCCTGTGCTGCCTTTCTCTGAGGCCAGGCATGGAACTCCACCATGTCCAAGAGTCCCTCGTTTTCTAGCTGACTGTGAGGGTCTGCCAGCAGGGGGCAGCAAAGGGAGGTTGGAAGCCACAGCCCAGGGAGGACTTCCTTCCTGTTCTTTGGATTTCTTTAAGGGTAGCATTGTTCCAGCAACAGCAGACAGGTCAGCTCCAGGCCTCAGCTTCTTTTGCAACTATGGACCTTAGCCTCTGTGGGTAACCGCAGAGGGATTCCTTTAAGGCTGGAGTGTGAGATACCCCAGAGTTCCCTCACTCACCTGCAGGTGCCTTCCTGCCATGTGCTGACTGTGTCCCCTGCAGAGAGTTCCTGGAACCTGTGAGACCAGCTGCATCAACCAGGTCTGAAAATAGTTTTCCCCAAAGGACTAAGAACACCAACTCCAGGGGCCCCTGCTCCAACTCCCAGGTACTGATGTATCACCTGTTTGTTTTCCAAGCCCTAGGGACAGCAGCTACTTCCCTCTGGTAGTATTGTTAATCTTTGGGGAGCTTCAGCCTCCCTTTTCTGTTATTGCAGCCATCTAATACCTGTTATCCAATTTCTTGTATTAGATTTTATTTTAATTTTTTCGTTTTTTAAGGTTGACTTCTGCAACTTGAACTTTACCTTGGAAGTTAGATCCCATTTTAGAAATACCTAATGGGCTTTCTGTTTTCCTCAGTGGACTAATAGTTCCTGGCTTGCTCCATCACTCTTCCTGGGTCCTTTGGCCTCTTGGGTATGCCCAGCTTTCTCTGGGCCTATTTAGCTGTTTGTGTGCACTGCCTATTATCAGAGAAATGCTACACTTCCTCAAATTCAAATGTCATATCTCTACCATCTTATATGGTCAACTATTCACCCAGTATTTGTGCTGAGATTTTCTATCAGTTCATCATACTATTTAATAAACCCCAACTAGAGCTCTTCTCTCCCACATAACATTTCCATGTCCCCCCCCTTCAGACTAGCTTTTTTTCCATTAGCACTTCAACAGTCCCAGTCAGGGAGACTTACAACCTTATAACTTATAAATTCCTCCTTTTATAACACCCTCATATTCAATGGTAGTAGGGTCACATAGATTATTCTTGTACTCTATGTTTTGTATTCATCTTTTCCTTTCCTTCTACTGACTACCACCACTACCCTAATTTGTATCCTCATTAGCCTCACTCTCTGATTACTAAAATAAAGTTTATATATAGTTCTGGTTACAGGTTTCCACAATTATTCTCATCTATACATTCATTACTACTAGACTACTTCTCATAGACCCCCAAATTCCGTTCTTCAAACCTTCAGTGATTCCCTCAGCCCACAAGATAAAGGCCAAGCCCTTCAGCTAGAAATCTCCCTTCAATAAAATGTCTGATTTTCTATCTCACCATGACTCACAATTACAACTATCCCCCTTATCCAAGGTTTTTCTTTCCTTGATTTCAGTTAGTTGTGGTCAACTGCGGTCCAAAAATATTAAATGGACAATTCCAGAAATAACCAACTCATAAATTTTAAATTGTACTCAGTTTTGAATAGTGCACAGTCTTCTCCTGTGCTACTCCTTTCCACCTGGAAGAGAATCATTGTCCAGTTTATCCACCCTGTTTATGCTACTCACCTGTTAGGACTAACTAGTAGGCCAGTTATCAAACTCACTATAGTGTACACTGCTTATATTCAAGTAACTCTTAGTTTACTTAACAATGGCCTCAAAGCACAAGAGTAGTGATCTGGCAATCAGATATGTCAGAAAAGTTATCCTGTATGTCTTTAAGTCAAAGGATGAAAGTTCTATAATTAATGAAATAAAATGATCATATGCTGAAGGTGCTAAAATCTATGGTAAGAATGAATCTTCTATCCCAGGAACTATGAAAAAGGGAAAAGATAGTCACGCTATTTTTGCTGTTACACCTCAAACTGGAAAACTTATGGCCACAGTGCATTGTAAGTGCTTAGTTATGATGGAAAAGGCATTAAATTTGTGCATGAAAGACATGAAAAAATGTGGTTAGATTTATGGCAATTAGGTTTGGTAGTATTCAAGGTTCCTTGCAACCACTGGAGGTCTTGGAACATATCCCTGAGGATACAGGGAGGCTACTATAAATCATTAGAAAGATTAGGTTGCTTTAAGACTTTCTACTTTCTCTTTCCTCATCTCTTTCACTTGATTCAGCAAATCTGTACTTTGTGAAGCCTTCCAAGGACAACCTGGACAGAACTGATGTCTCTCCATGAGGGACACATTTTTGCATTGCTTATTGGCACTGTTCATTAGATGCATACAATATTACAGTGAGAAAAGAGGAAAGCACATATTTAACAGATATTAGATTATTGCACAGCCAATCATATTGTATGTGTGACAACCCTTAGGGCATACCTATCCAGTGTTAGGTCAATTGACTCAGAGTCAAAGACATTACTGAACTAACAACATATTCAAGATTCTTCTTTTTTTTTTTTTTTTTGAGACAGAGCCTCAAGCTGTCTCCCTGGGTAGAGTGCCATGACATCACAGCTCATAGCAACCTTCAACTCCTGGGCTCAAGTGAGTCTTCTGCCTCTCTCTCCCAAGTAGCTGGGACCATAGGTGCCTGCCACAATGCCTGGCTATTTTTTTTTTTTTTTGGTTGCAGCCATCATTGTTGTTTGGCAGGCCTGGGCTGGATTCGAACTCACCACCTTAGGTATATGTGGCTGGCACCTTAGTCACTTGAGTCACAGGCGCTGAGACTATTCAGGATCTTGACACTGATAAAAGTTTTTTTTTTTTTTTTTTTTGAGACGGAGCCTCAAGCTATCCCCCTGGGTAGAGTGCCATGGCATCACAGCTCATAGCAACCTCCAACTCCTGGGTTCAAGCGAGTCTCCTGCCTCCGCCTCCCAAGTAGCTGGGACTACAGGC
>CAUYQV010196332.1:0-113394 GCA_963574575.1 Galagoides demidoff | reverse complement strand
TAGAGTGCCATGGCATCACAGCTCATAGCAACCTCCAACTCCTGGGCTCAAGCAAGTCTCCTGCCTCCGCCTCCCAAGTAGCTGGGACCACAGGCACCTGCCACAATGCCCGGCCATTTTTTGGTTGCAGCCATCATTGTTTGGCGGGCCCAGGCTGGGGATTTGAACCCGCCACCTTAGGTGTATGTGGCTGGCGCCTTAGCCGATTGCGCCACAGGCGCCAAGCCAATAAATTCCATTTTTAAGCAATTATTGTGTGCCAGGCATTGTGCCAATGATATAAATTCATTTTTTGGTTGTATGAACAGCTCTTCCAATGAGACCTATAATATTATTTAATTGGTATGGTAAATAAAGCTAAGGTTTGCAGCCTTCTCACAGTCCCAAAGGAAGTAAAAAATGTGAGGTTTAAACCTGATCTCAGAGACAAAACTCTTAAAAACGACACAGTGTTACTACAATGTTGCATCCCTAACATTATAGCCTTCCAGAGCTTAATAATGGCAAGTTATATCAAGAAACAGTGTCCATGCTGGGAGCCGTGGCTCACGCCTGTAATCCCAGCACTGTGGGAGGCTGAGGAGGGAGGATTGCTCAAGCTCAGGAGTTCGAGACTCGCCTGAGCAAAAGTGAGACCCTGACTCATTAAAAAAATGGACAAACCCAGCGGTGAGTGCCTGTAATCCCAGTGGCTTCAGAGGTTGAGGCAGCAAGATGCCCACAGCTGGAGTCTGAGGTTGCAGTGAGCTCCGACGCCACTGCCCTCTGCTCAGGGCACACAGGGTGGAACTCTGTCTCGAAAAAAAAAAAAAAAAAAAAGAAAGAAACAGGGTCCATAATCTGTCTTCTTTTTTTAGAGCCGGGACAAGCTTAGAATCCAATAGCATGTTCTTGAATAAATCCCAATTTGTAAAATTCAGTACTATCCATTTGTTAGTGGAGCTATATTCTTACTCTCTATAACAAGTCTAAAAATTGAGTTTCCATATTTCATTCAAGAAGCTTTTCACATAACACTGTGAAATGAGCAGCAGACGGGGGCCTTCCAACGTGTGAAGTTTGAGATTGGAGCTGCAAATTCACTGTATATCTGTTGTAAGGTATTCCTCCTTTATCTTCAGAGACTGAGATGTTGAAATAAACAAAAATGATCAAAATTTTAAAAAATGCTGCTTTACCACTTTCCAACACAAAGCAAATTGAAAATTAGACCAAAATATTGGTACACATTAGAAGTTCTTTAGAAATTGATTGTGTGTTGGATGGTGCCTGTGGCTCACAGGAGTAGGGTGCTGGCCCCATATACTGGAGGTGGTGGGTTCAAACACAGCCCTAGCTAAAAACTTCAAAAAAAAAAAAAAAGAAAAGAAAAAAGAAATTGATTCTGTGAAAGAGAAATAATAATAATTTACATATCAAGTGTCTGTATGCAAATTATACTTTTTGAACTTCATCAAGAGAGTTAAACTTTTTAAAAGGCTTTAAACATTTTTCTGTCAATTGTATTTTTCTATTGAGATAGAAAGTTTTCTGAGCTATGGTTAACTGTTAGCCTAACTTCTAAACTATAGGCAAGTCAGAATTGAACTTCAGGAAAGAAATATATCTATATTTCCTATCATAATCAAAGTCTAATAATCTAGAAATTGGCCTGGATGATGTTGTTATCATCAGGAGCAGAGTCTGTTGGTTTCTGCCTTCTCCTCAGAGGAATGCTACCAGAAGTCTGAGTCAATACCCATCATGAGTTAATCCATACACAGCAGTGTGGTGCCAAAGGTTATCCAGACACAGATAGGATATGGCAGCTACATGGTTTGTTCTCTGAAGGGATGTAAATGAGAAGATTCCAGCCATCAACAAGCAAAAAAGAAAAAAAACCCTTAGGAATCCTACTGTCATAAAAAGAGCGTTTTATAACCCTCCTGTTACCTTTTTGCCTGATCTTCATCAGAAAAAGAGCAAAGACAAAAAATGAAAGCAGTTGAGGGCTCAGAACCCTGATGGTTAAGTGAAATGCACTTTTGAACAAAGAACAGAAAAATATATCTCTTTAGGGACCTATTTTTCATCATATGACAGAAATTAAATATTTGAAATGGAAACTAGATTTCAAAAACATCAAAATGCAAAATAGATCTTTTCCATTGTTCCTTACACTAACTGATTTGTATACTGTATTTACAAGGAAGAAATCAAGTACAAACTGCTCTAAAAAGATATAGATGAGTCAGGTATTTAGATTTACATTAATTATATACAAAATATATTTACATATTATGTTATATGATTATGATTACATCTTGTGTCTTTTTAGGTAACATTTTCTGTTTTAAATAAATGTTTCCTAGTATATACTTTTTAGATAATTATGAAAACTTGTTATGTGTAAGTAGATGGGATTCTCATATTCCAAAACCTTACAAAAGTTAAATTAATCAAATGATGAGTCCTATTCCATCTCCCATCGTCATTTTATTTTTTTGGCTGGGGCTGGGTTTGAACCCACCACCTCCAGCATATGGGGCCAGCACCCTACTCCTTTGAGCCATAGGCACGGCCCTCCCATCATCATTCTTAAAATTACCTTTTTACCCCCCACCTCCCATTTATTTTTCTTTTTAGATATTTTAATGACTTTCTTCCATTGTAGGGAAAGGAGCAGGGGAAGTTATTGATATAGATCATGCTTAGTATTTGGCTTAAGTAGTCCATGGCTATCTCTAGGGCTGATCAAACTCTCCTTCCTGGTAGGAAATTTCTTCTCTGCAGGTGCTACACAAGCACAACGTGGGGTGGGGGGCACTATTTTTATATGTATTTCACAAATCTTCTCTTTTCCTATATTTACCAGACCTTAGAAGCCACAGCTAGTGAAGGGAAAGATTTTTAATTAAGAAGAAAAGACTTGTAAAATATTTTTGTCAAAATGAAAAAGAAAAAATAAATAGAAAAGGGGACGAGAACAACCAATAAAGATTGGTATTCATTCTACAAAAGAGGTTTTCAGGATATTACTATTTTTAGTAGATCATTCAGAAATATATTTAGTAAAATGGAGAAAAATTGGATTTAATTCAAATGTAACTTTAGGGAATACATACATTACCTAAAGTGGCAAGATGGTAGAGCAGAAAGAGGGCAGGTCTCAGTTAAAATCTCATTTCTGTTTGGCTATGACACTTGATTTCTATGGCCTCAGTGCCCTCATCCCTGATTCTAGGGAATTCATTTTGATGACGCTTATGGGATATCAACCAAAGGGCAAAGTGCCTACACCCTGGTGTTGTTTCTCTTCCCTCAGGCCTTTAACATTTATAATACCCAATATATCTTAGCCGAGTGTAATTGAAAGGAAGCATGGAGTATGCATATACTATTATAAAATAAAGAAAACAAGGTCTGACCCTAATGACAGTCAAACAGAGTACTACTATACATTTCTCTGCTGGCTGTGTCTCCCTTATTATATATATTTTTAAAAAGTCAATAAGGTATCATTTCAAATCTCCAATTGGCCTTGCTTCCTAATCAGTTTGTGCAGCCAGAGGCAGCAAATGTTGAACAAGGCAATAGGTGAGAATGTGAAGTTCCCAGAAATAGAAAGTGTAATTCTAATATGTAATTCACTAGAGGAAACACTTCAAGGCCTCCATTTATCATTTCTGAGTGGGGGCCTCTACTGAGAGAAGTTTATTTGCATTTTCAGGGGCAAAATGTTCTTTTCTCAGAAGCAGGTATCTGGCCTAAGAGGAGAGAGGCAACACTAGCGATTCAGTTTCTAAAGGATGTGGAAAACTTCTCAGCCAGCAAAGCACATCACACGACTGTAACACTTCGCAGGCTCTGCGGTGCCATGTTGAAAAATCTCCGCTCTTAGTTACCCTGACCCATTAAATTTGCTAGATATGTTTGCATTCATTAATCAGAACTCGTTTTGTTTTCCCCATCTTCCTCACTCTTCCCTGGTCATCCACAAAGCAAGACTTGGTTAACACATGTAGCAATTGCCTTGGTATTTCTGTGTCTCTGACATCTTAGATATAATACTTACCATTATGTTCTGAGAGATTTCAAATTCCTAGGTTTTTTTTTTTTTCCCCTATGCTTTTCATGTATTCACTAGGCAGATGAATGCCTCATGGTCCTTTATTTCTTGTAAGTAACATTCTTTGGCAATGTTACTTGTAAAAAAGCAAGACTTTCCTCCTGTATCAGTTAGGGAAATAGAACCAGAGGAGATGTATTTTGAAGAATTTATTGGAATAGGTGGCTTGCATGATAGTAAGGGTAGCCAGGACATTCTTAGAAAATCCATAGAGAATTCTATCGGGAAGGACAGACTGAAATTCTGGGCACAAAAAAGCAGAGGAAATTATTTTCATCAGGGAAGCCTCAACTCTGGTTTTAAGGTCTCTCAATTGATTTAATCAAACTCACTCTGATTATCTAAGATTCTCTCCCTGCCAATTAATTATGAACTTTAATCACATCAACAAAATACCTGCCCAGCAGTATCTAAATTAGTGTTTATTGCATAACTAGAGATAGTAGGCTACCCAAGTTAACACATCAAAAAAACATCACACTCTCCAAATAAAAATGTTTTTCCAAGAAAGGAAAAGTTTATTATGGAAAAACTATCTTATGAGATGTCATATAATCATTATTGTATTGTTAAAACTAAGACTTTTAAGTTTTTTTTATGAAAAAGCACAAATGCTTCTTATGCGATGTAATAGAAAAAATAAATAATCATAAAAATGGTGTTCAACTATGTAAAAGTCCTTAGATGCAAGAGTGGCAGGAAGTGATTCATGTGGTAGGATGAGATTGTCTTATTTGTGTTTTTTACATTTTAAATATTTCGGTGAGCAGATATTCTTTTCAGAATATATTCACATTTCATTTATAAGTAGAATATGCACTCAAATAGTCGTATATTCTAATCACGTATGTGCTTACATTCTTCCCATCCCTCAGCCATCTGACTTTGCCTGGTTTTTGCTGTTTCTCTTCAATTCAGCCTTCTCAGCTTTGTTCGCTTTCATGTACTGGTTTTGATCCCTTCCTCCAACCAGAGCTCCCTCCAGCCAGAACTCCCTCCAGCCAGGACTCCCTCCTGCCAGCACTGCCCATCCACAGCCCATAAGGAGAACAGGCAGAAACTATTCATGTTCATACTCACCATGTAAGCTTAGTCATATTTATCACGCTCTCTTATCACGCTCATAACACAAGGAGAAGAAGTCACTCACTTTAATTCCCATATGTGGGAAAGAAAAGAAGTAAGTTTGTTTTCCACAAGGAACCTAATCTTATCTTTAAACTCCCGTCAGAATGCGTATAATGATCCTCATTTAGCCCATAGGAAACGGAAGCACTGAGAAGTTAAGTAACCTGCCCGATGGAAGCAACAGACTCTCCTACTGAAGTTTACGTGATCTTATGAGGTGTAATTATGTGATCAGTTAAAATTTCATTTTTTTAAATCTGACTTGTTTCTCCCTTCACACAGAAGCGTTCTGCAGCCCTTCTCTCCGAGACATTATATAAAGATGGTTATCACTATTGGCTCTGGATGTGGGCACTGATCTCTGCCCTTGTTACCACAGTTGATGACAAGCCAGAGGCAATAGCTCATGTTCTGTTCTCTCAGCACAGGCTGTCGGGGAAAGATCTAGGCTCTCTCCCCCTCAACACTGCTAATCCTACTCCCTTCCGTTAGCAGTGTTTCACGTTCTCCCAGGCCTGGCTGTGATTTCCATTTAACTTCCAGTCTTCCCTGCCATGCTCATTGCAAGGCCATTGTGCTCTAACCACAGTGATCTTTCAGGCAAACTTGCATCCCAGAAATATCCCTTCTGTACTACCCAGGAGCTGAAGAAGAAGGACAGGACACTTTCTCTGGCTCTGCCTTGGCCCAAACACGTGTCAACAGCACATCTACTCTGTGCAGCCAATGCATAGCCGCTGAGAAAACTGGAATCAAGGCGGACATTGTCTTCTCTCCACTTCTACCTCCAGTACTCTGGAAGGTGCCACTCCTTCCCTTTGAGGTCAACACAAAGTAGGTGAGTGAAAGTCTTTGTGCAGTGATCTATCCCAATGGGAAAGCTGAAAGAAAAAAAAGAAAACGAGAATAATGGAAACAGAGAGAAAGTCATTCAGTCCTTCACACACTCATGGTAATCATTCATTCATCGTCTCTCCCATGCTACATTCTGTAGTTCTATCACAATTAAGATTTCTCGTTGGCAAGATGTGCCACAAGCCTACTAGTCATTAATATGTGATATGGCCTTTATAAGTCATTAATGGCACTATGGATAGCAATGGCAAATAGGTACCGTGCACCTGTCGTAGCTTAAGGTTAACCAGGAAAGCAATGCTCATTTGAATTAGTAATCTTATCTGTTTATATTTTGTTATTTTATTTCGCTTTGTTTCAGTTATACTGTATTAGGTCTTTGAAAAACAAGGTCCTAGTTTTTGCTAACTTGCTGCATAATCACATTATTTAAGGGTCACTCAGTTCGTGTTTCTACCATTTGGTTCCTTATCTTGAGATTCCACTGACAACTGGCAAAGCTATTTCTAGAGCTAAAAGCCTATGATACTTTTATTTTAAAAATTCCATTAGAACTTTGACTTCAAATGTAGTAACGCTCATCAATCCTGCCTGGGCTCTGCAGGTGATTCTTTATATTCTTCAGTATATTTGCAGCTAAGTGATTTAGTGTCAGTGTATATAGTTTTCAGTTAAAGAAAAAAGAGAAGAAAAAATTAGAGGAAAAGCGAGAAAACACAAACTCTATAGGCAATAATTTCTCAGTGTTAAAAGTGGTTATGTACTGTAAGAGATTTCATTAAAACTTTTGTTTCAAACCCCACGTTCTAATATTGATTTTCAAGCCATAATTATCATTCATGGAAAAATTATGCTATTTGGAAATAAATAATTCCAGTTTTGACAAGACTTGGAAACATGTGAGTTAGCATCCCCACTCGCCTATGGGGGTATTATAAATGTATCAGTTTAGTGAACCTGAACCCCTGAAGGGCTGTAAGTTTGCATTGGCCATAAACAACATTTTGCATGAAGGTTGGAAGCAGAAGTAAAGCAGCAGCCATATTTTTATGTTTTAAAGTGTGATGCGGGGCTTTCAACACTGCGGCATCTGGCACACCCCGTCACCAATTCGTTAGCTTACTTTGTAAGCAGAGTGGAACAACTACATTTGCAGCTTCTTCACCTTCCCCCAGTTCTCTGCTGTTGGTAACTGTAAATTCTGAACCCGATCAGTGGTGTCCATGGTGAAGAGCATTGGCCATGGCAGCCAGGCTGGCGATGGTGAGAACACACGCGTGCTCCGCTTGTCCTCATGTGCTGAACTTTTGCTTCACTCTTTTCCGCAAATACACTTTTTTCCTAGTTGTCAATCTGGCTGGCCTGTAGAGACAACAGGTTTAACAAGAAGCACAGAGTTTAAATCTTGCATATCTTCTTTTCTTTCAGTTCTAATTAACATTTAATCCTAGGGCCGGGTACAGTGGCTCATACTTGTAATCCCAGCACTCTGGGAGGCTGAGGTAGGTGGATTGACTAAACTCATGAATTCAAAACTAGCCTGAGCTAGAGTGAGACCACATCTCTAAAAATAGCTGGGTATTGTGGGTGGTACCTGCAGTCCCAACTACTCGGGAGGCTAATCTAAGAGCAGTGGTTGATCCTAAGAGTCTGAGGTTGCTGTGAGCTATGACACCATGGCACTCTAGAAGAGGCAACAAAGTGAGACTCTGTCTCAAAAAAAAATTTTTTTTTTAATCCCAATAATTAATCTCTTATTCTAGATCTATTCTGTCCAATGTGATAGCCATTAGCAAATGTAGCATATGTGTCTATTCAGTACTCAGGTGTAATAACTGTAACTAGTCTGAACATGCTATGACCATAAAATAGACTCCAGACTTCAAAAATTTAGTGTGAAAACAAGAAAACATAAATGATCTCATTGATAATATGACATGTGATTGTAGGTTGAAATAATATTTTAAAAAATATTGGGTTAGAAATAGTGCCAAAGAAGATGAACTACCCGGGAATACATCTAACAAAAGATGTGAAATATCTCCATAAGGAGAGCTATGAAAACTTGAAAAAGCAAATGGCAGAAGATGTCAACTAATAGAAGAAGAAACCATGCTCGTGGTGAAGGAACACTTATGGTTAAATAGCCTGCCATTCCTCCATGTACACACGTATCAAAATATGATGTTGTATACTATGTTCAATTTTAACTTGTGAATTAAAAAATAAAATTAAATAATTAAGTACATTTTTCTTTTAAAAAACTGGTCATACGTTGATAAAATTATAACAATGGAAGGCAGATAATAAACTGTCCTGAGTAAAATAAAAATAATAATACAATAGTAACTTGAAACCATCTTTAGATATAAAGACAGTTTTTATCTAAACCATCTTTGATTTTTATCTAAAACCATCATAATCCTTTCTCAAAGTACTAAGAGACGTAAACCTATATTGCAATGATAGGTACTTATTTATTTATTCATTTATTTTTTGAGACAGAGTCTCCCTTTATTACCCTAGGTAGAGCGCGTGGCGTCACAGTAACCTCCAAGTCCTGGGCTTAGGTGATTCTCTTGCCTCAGCCTCCCGAGTACCTGGGACCACAGGCGCCCACCACAACGTCCGGCTTTTTTTGTTGCAGTTTGGCCAGGGCTGGGTTTCAACCCACCAGCCTTGATATATGGGGCCAGCACCCTACCCACTGAGCCACAGGCACTGCCTGGTACTAATTTATTGATAGAAAAATTTTACTTAGTACAATAAATAATTTAAAGAAACAAAAGTGAATTATAGAAAACCCTGAAGTACAGAAATGAGTTGACTGCTGTTGATAATTAAGATGCGGCTACTTGGGTGTCGGAATTGTGTGTTCAAGTTTACTATTGAAAACGCAAAACTTACCAGAGTCTTAACTTCATTTTAAATTCTAGACATAAAGTAGAGGATCAATTATAGTTTTCTCAGCAAGCATGGAGGAAATATACCTGAGGTGCTTTGAAATGTATGTCTTAATATTTAACATGACGATAGGGTACTTGGAAGGATAGAGTTGATACAATTAGAACATTTAAGGGGAATGAGTCACAGCTCATGAATCATGTTTATAATTTCTTTTGAAATTCACAATCATTAGCAGGGTTTCACAATGCGTGCTCAAGTTCTAAGGAAAATGTGAGAGGACAAACCTCTCTCCAGATAAAGAAAATAATATCACGGAACATGCTTCAGAGAACAATAGTATTTCTTATAGACTTCGATGTTAAAAATCATACAGTAATTGTAAGAAAGGAAATTCACTGGATCTGACATCTTCCCTTTGGGTTGGTCCATGAGTTTGCTATGAATGGTGTCAGCTTTCTACTTGTGCCGAAAACACTCAGTGGTTCAGTGCCAAAGTGATTTTGACAAACTTTTTCGTTGGTGCCAATTCTCATGATGGTGTACCCTCGGCGTTTGCCTTTGAATTTCAAATGGTTGTAAAACTCCAGGGGTTCACACTCTGTGAATGAAATAAGACAGGAAGATGCCAGCAAAACTGTTTAGCTGCATTTCATCATTTTTTTTTCTTCTTGGCTCCATTGTGGCTTGAGACCTGGCATACTGTATAATAGAGTGTGAGACAGAAAGTGCTAGCCCAGTCAGAAACAGCGAATCCTACAAGGCAAAAGTAATAAGCTACTAGGAAGGCATTGCTGACGCCTTGTCATGCCTCCAGGCCTAGAAAACAATTATAACAGTGGTAGTTTGGAAATCACTGTTTCCTAGGCAGAAGCAATAAATTGGCTGAGTTAATGTGCATGATTTGACTACTGATCAAGCATGACATAGGAGTGAACATACCTCAATAAGAAACACACGCGTTTAGTCTGGTATCCAGATGTTATTCAAATACACTACTCTTAGGCATTGCCAACATTGAGTGAATTCAATCCTTTCAGCCCCCACATGATTTGTTACATAATGACAACAGTATTTGAAAATCTTAACCAATATCCCATCAGTGTTAAAATCAAACTGCTTGGAGTTATGTTAGCTTTTAACTAAAGCGAAATCTTTTCAAACAGGTTGACGAATCTGACTCATATTTTCTATATCATCTCTAGGATTTTGTTTAAAGGAATTCTGCCTGAATCCAAGAGAAAAATGTCCAAATTATATTGGACATTTCTAAGGGAAACTAAGTTTAGAGCTTTTATTGGGATAAAAGCTCTTTTTATGGTGCTGGGATAAACATAAATGTGCAGACTACCAATTCAGGTAGGTTTCTTGTAATTACTAAGATTTCAAGATAAAGGGTGTCACTCGAAATGGCATTAATGTACTGTACTACTGTAGCACATTGGAGGTTTTCATTTATTTTCTGTTTCTGGGGTCTCCCTCACCCGTGCCTCCAGCCAGACATGTTCAGTGGTTGGCTAAACAACAGGATTCTACCTTTGTTCATTTTGGTGTGGTTTATTTTTTCCTTCCGTGTTTCAGTTTGGTGCTGTAAAGATTAATAGCTTAGATAATATATCTGGAAAACAGTAAAAGTGTGTATTTTCCATGAATGACTCAATTCATTGAAGGAACAATGAAGCTATATGAAAGCTCTCTTGGATGTAGGACAAAATCGCTTAACCTCTGTCGCGTATTTTGCAGGATGGTGTAGGTTATGGAGTTGCACTCAGCAGCTTATTCCAGCAGAGTAATTAGGAAAAGAGCCAATTTTCTACTCACAGAACTCTTTCTGAAGCAGGATAAAAGACGTGCAACCATTCTTTTCCACTGACCCAGTGCAAAAGCATTGTAAATACCTTGCTTTAACCTGCCCCCTCAACAGAGACTTCAATTGTGAAATTTAGTTGCATACATATCTAATAATATGCCAGCCAAATGTACAATTTATCAACACATCTGTGATGCCATTGTAGCAGGCCAGCAAACTGCTATGGTAAACAAACCCTTTCTAAGACCTCTTAATCAGTTATTCCTTGGCCCTCTTATGGCTGGAAATGCCTCTTTCTATTTATAGACGTTCACTGCTTTTCAAACATATTGTTTCACATGAGCAAAGAATTTGATTGTACAGACAATATATCTCAGCTGATTCTACATGCATGACTGCTATCTTCATATTGATCTTTTTAAATTGCTATAATATTTTGTGCTGTGTCTAAAGACACCCAGAGTTTCTATTAATATAATATATTAGGGAACCTTGACGCCCGCCTCCTCTTTTCACTAACACTATTCTGTATTTCTTAGTCGTATGTATCTTAAATAACAGAATTGCAAATGTGTGCACACTCCATCTAGAATGTGCAAAAACATTATATCCTTTATTTCCTGTAAGAAATGTCCCAATTCTCTTGAGTTTTCATTCTTCTTAGCTCTTACAAGTCAGAATTAGATTTTTTTCTTTTTAACTCAAATTCTTCCTTCCAAAGATAACTGAAATGGTAAGGGGGGAAATATCCATTGATTCAATAATATTGGGGTATTCTATTTATACACCTTACCCTTTGCCTTCATTAAATCTGGATCCAAGAAGAAGCCTGGATGGGCGTGTTTGCCTGGAGACACATTTGTGTACTGCGCGTGTGGTACTCTGGACCTTTATGGGTCTTCATAAGGTCCAAGTGTGTCCTGGCCTCTTTTCTTTGAGTCTGGCGCTGGTGACCACCGAAGGTTAGCTCATCCTGTTTGTAGCTTGGGATGGCTTATTGCCACCTGACATAGACCAGCAACAAGAGGTTCAACTTTGTAGTCTCTATATTCTCATTTCAGACCTTTCTATCTACTGATTTTGTTCTGATAGTCCATGACCTCAAAAGACTAGGAAATCTGTTTATTTAGACATGAGGTTGGTTCCTGCAGGCTCTAAGGGCTGCTTTTCAGATCAACAATGTCTATATCTCCTTAGGTTTCACCTTTCTAAACCTTAGAATGCAATGTAGAACCCAAAACTTTGCTAAGGAAATTGTTGTTGGTCCTAAAGTTATGATTTTCTTCTCCTGCCTCCCCCCTTATCCCCTCAAATAAAATTCTCCAGAAGCTTTACTATTGGAAGGATATTATTTTTAGCAACAATTCTCAACCGTTTTTTCATCATGGCCCAGGGCACATATCTTAGATATTTTATCTAGTGAAAAGGAACTTTGGAATTTAGAAATCTCTTTGTCTCAGCATGACCTAGGCTGAAAATTATTGTAATTCTTTGGATTCCTAAAATAGTAAGTTCTAGATCAAAAATGACTTAGTAACCCCATTATTCTAGGACACATCGTCCCCCCTGGAAGGAATGAATGGCATTTGTTTCGGAGTTATAAATTCTCAGAAGAGTGTCATTGAAAAGGAAACAAACAGACATGAGAAAATATTTCAAATATCCATAATTTTGAGGTTTTGGTCTATTCATTCATTTAATCATTTGGATTCTAGATCACAGACTACCCAGATCTAGCTCTCTGTCTACTACTTGCATGATTAGGAGTCTTCCTTGTTCTCTTTTTGCCTCATTTTTTCTGTATGTAAAGTAAAGACAATGATAATAGCTATGTAATTACACACAAAGATATTAGTAAATAAGCCACTGTATATGAATTTCTTAAAACACTGTCTGGCATATTGTAAGTGCTACATAAGGAGTTGATAATATCGATCATGTCAATAATATGATAATCTAGTAAAAATAAAATAGAATCTATAACTACAGTAAAATAAAAAGTTCAGTTATTAAACACACAAACAAAATTCCATCAACAAGAAGAAAATAAGATAAATAAGAACATAAAAACCTGAAGTTGCAGCCTAAGGAAATTTCAGAGCAGAGAAATTGCATATATTCTTATTGAAAAGTAAAGATTAGACATAAAAAACAAATTAAAAAATAAATAAAAGTTAATCTGAGTACTCACTATGTCAAGGCTATTGTAGGTATTGGGGTTACCACTGTAAGCAAGATAAACAAGTTTCTTACTCTAAGTGGCAGAAATTCCTAGTGTGGGTCAGAAGACTACAAAACAAGAAAGACTAGTTGGAATAAATTGAAATATTGCTAAGTACTCTAAAACACATGCTAAATAAATAGAACAGGCTAATGTAATGATGAATACTGATGGGAAAGGTAGATGTTAGATTCTCTATTCCTGGGACATCTCTGAAAAGAGGCCTTTGCAAAGACTTAAATTAGGAGAAGAAGCCAATTGCAGGAGGATGTGAAAGCAAGGACACCCAGAGAACCAAGGCAGAGAGCAAGGGGGCTCAGTGCCTGCAGGAATTATAAAGGGCTCTGTGGAGTGAAGCCTTAGGGGCTTAATCAGAAGAGAAAATGTTCTGTTCTGTATGTTTTGGGTTTTTTTTGTTTTTTGGTATTTGTAGAGACAGAGTCTTACTTTGTTGCCCTCGGTAGAGTGCCGTCGCATCCCATAGCTCACAGCAACCTCCAACTCCTGGGCTTCAGCGCTTCTCTTGCCTCAGTCTCCCAAGCAGCTGGGACCACAGGTGCCCACTACAATGCCCGGCTATTTTTTGGTTGCAGTTCGGCCAGGGCCAGATTTGAACCCACCACCCTTGGTATATGGGGCTGGAACCCTACTAACTGAGCCACAGGCACCGCCCTGTTCTGTATGTTTTTAAGAGAATGCTCTGGCTGCTCTGAAAAGAAAGGATTGCATGGGGCCAGTGTGGATTCAAGGATACCATGTGGGAAGGAATAGTTATAGTTCAAATGAGTGATCATGTCAGCATGGACAAAATAGGCAATAGTGGTAATGGGGGAAAAGACATACGTACTGTACTCTTTAAAAATGAATTTGGACATCTGCTAAGAACCTGCAAGCAGGAAAAAAACGAGTCTCTCCAGCCAAGAGTTGGGCATCTACCACACCTCTGTCATTAGCATGTTGTTTGGGAGGCTGTCTTGTATATATGAGTAGAAGCCCAACTTTCACTCCTTCTCAAGTTGCTCTAGGATCCTAAGTTTCTAGTGGCTCTAGTACTGGCCAGCAATTTGGCGATAAAAGACTATTGAAAAGGAAAATTAATATATACCTTGAAAAGAGGCCAAGTATGCATCTAAAATTGGGACTCATATTATTAGTTGAGAATAACACAAAGTGTGATGTGAAAGGCCTGAAAATTCACCATGATGTTGACTCTAAGATACTGAAGTTCTTAAGCATATATTTCACACATTATGTGGAAGGAAATCAATCAGGCACCATAACATAAACCTTTAGCAAAATGCCAAGCATGAGAAGAGTCCCAGTGAACATTCTAACTTGGGGCAAGAGAACAGGATGTTTTAAGAAGTTTTAACAGGAGGAGTGAGCTGAGGTTCAGGTAGTTTCAAGAGTAACTGGTCATGGATAATTCCTAAAAGGAAAAAATTTGTTTGTGGAGATTACTAGCTATTGCTTAGGCAATAAGGATTTGTCAAGAGGAGTTGGGATACAGCAGTTGGGAGCTGAAGTCATGTGGAAAAGAGGATGAGAGAAAGGCATGGGAAAATTATTTGTCCTGTGTCTCTCATAATTGAGGTTTAATTTCTAGAATACTTTGCACGGTCCCTACTGGATGTGGAGGGGTTGATCTTGTAGTAAGTGTAAATATAGAGAAGTAACTATCAGGGTGAGAAAGAGAAGTTTCAAGGATGATATATTGATTTGGGCCTATTCACTGATACTATTATTACATCCTGTCCCCAAAGAAGAGTTAATGAGATCTCTCTCCTCAGAGAAAGGGATGTTTGACCCACTGAATTAATAAATGCACACACTGGCTCAGACATGTTGCACTGTCTTCCAATGGGGTTGTCTTGTTGAGGCATCAGGGTAGATCACAAATCTGAGAATTGGGACGTAGACTCTCCATCTAACATATTAATCATTCCAGGCTCCCTGTCATGAAAAAAAGAATGTGCTTTAAAAATAAAAATCACATCTTAGAGATAATCCCGAGGCAGGCTGGAGAAGAGCTATCTTCCATCTCTTTGGGCATTACATCTTTGAATGTGGATTTTAAGGAGAGCTGGTACTCCTGTCTCTGAAGCTACTTCTGAGATGACACATACCATGGCTCAGAAAGTCAGTACCATGATGGGGCTGGGGCAAGAGCTTCAGAAAATAAAACAGGATAACATTAATTAGTTAGTTTAAATATACTAGACGTATCTTCATTGGTTTTGGAAAAAGACTTGTGTTTTAGTGGCTTAAATGTCTCCAACTTATAAGTCTTATAAGATAGCTTCTCTTGGAATAAAGAATTCACAAGGCATAAGTACCTTTCCAAGGGCACAAAATTCCCAGTAAATGAGAATTAAAGTTTTCCCATACAAAGCTTCCCTCCATTGCCACCACAAAGGAGCATGAATTAATTTCAAGAAATTTAAAAAAAAAAAAAAAAGGAAGCTTCCTGAGACCAGGAGCAGAATCCAAAAATAGATGCAATGAAAAACAAGAGGAAGATGTAGGAATGGCCCAAGTAATTTTAGTTTTTTTGCTATTCTTCAGATCTTCGACTTTCTAGGATAATCCAGATGAACTAAGATACGTACCTCTCTTGTGCTCCCTGTTTCATAAACTTCAAAGTGGTAGGACAGTAAATACATACCTTCCACTTCTTCCCACTGACAGCATCCCCTTCTACACAAATGGACAACTCTGCATCCCTGAGGATGCCTGATGTTCAAAGGTAAAGGTGAATTGGAGATCTCCGCATTCTTTCCAAGGTATAGACACAACCACCAACATTCCAAACACACCCATGCTCAACTTTCTTTTTTTTTTTTTTTTTCAACTTTCTATTAGCAGGTTTGCTTGCTGAACCTGTCTCTCCCAAGCTCTGGCTTCTTATAACCCTTAAAATCTGGAACATCAGTCTCTATGTTAAGGCAAAGACCACACAATTACTAACATTTTATTTCTCCTAGAAATCCTTTAAGGCAGGGAAGAAGATAGACTGTATGTTCAGCCCTGAAGAGGAAATTGCTCCCTAATGAGGGCAAAGCAGTCTCCTGTGCTTGCGCCGCCCCGCAGGCTCACTCACAGCTCTGATTCAGGGTCATGCTTTCCACCTGCGGGACACACTCCCAGGCTTTCTCCATCTCAGCCATTGTCTGAGGCTTTTGTCAATTCATCAAGTTAAATGAAGCTAAGAAACCGCAAAATCACATAGGTTATATTTTTCACCTACTTTCAGTTATGTGTAGAGAGGAACGATCTATTGCACAGTTTCCTGACTGAAGGAAGCTATTATCATTGCCCACTGAGTTCTTTCCAGAGTAGCTAGGGCTGCCGCACTGCCTGTGTGCACGGTAACAACTTCCTTTTAAGGTACAGGAGAAACCATCTAAAGGAGACATGTTAAAGCAGCATTATACAAGTTTGGAATCCATATTGTGTAATTGTTCAAAATAATGATTTCTTATTTGAGATCCTGAGACAAATGGAAAATAGGTGCAGGTAAGGCAGTTGTCACAGTGTGCTGTGGGAGGCAAACTGAATCAGTAGTAGCTGGGCAAGACGATTAAGTGCACCAGAGGCATGCAGATCATTCCACTATCTTAACAGCTTAAGTGACTTGTGTTTAGAAATCTGCAAGCCATAAAATTCAGAGACACTTCAAATGCCCTTCTATCACTCTCATGACTCAGAAATACGGTAGGCTCTGCTTCAGCCTGCCGAGGTTAAATATATGTTGATTTTATAAAATTGGGAGAAACCGTTTATGGACCTCACATGATCATTTGCAGACTCCTCACCAGGCTTTTTTGTTTCCTTTTGTGTTTTCTTTCTTGGATTTAAGCTTTCTTTTTTTCTTTTTTTTTACAGCCCCAGGATTGGCCCCTAGAGAGTCTTAAGTCACAGCCATCATTACTGTACACCCGTTGCTCGAGTGCATCTTGAGATTCTATCAAAGTATTTTCTGAAACTGTTCACTTGAGAATTGTATCTACTCCCGGGATAGAAAATGGGGGGAAAAAACCATGCTAGGGCAAGTAGTTACAGTTCTTACACTGTTGAGTAATATTCTTTATGATAGCGATTTAATTACATTGATTTATTGATTTTGCTGCAGTTCAGTTTGAAACTGTTCGGGATGAGTCACAGGCACAAAGGGACCATAAGTCAGGACTGACTACAAGAAACCTTAACTTACGCCTGATGTCAAGGAAAAAAACGGGGGGGCAGGGGGGAGAAGGAAAAACTGAAGGAAGAGTAACTAGGGATCGTGGTAATGACTGTTTTTTTCTACATTGTTATTTTTTCTCCAAAGTGACACACAAGGATTTTATAGCAGTGGGGACCAGACATCTGTGTATACAAAAATCACTGGGTTTTTTTTTTGTTAGTCATGCAGATTCCAGAGTCTCAGCCTGGAATCCGCACTTGAGCTGATTCTTCTATGGTTAGTATAGAGCTGCGGTCTCCAACTCCCAGACCAGGAACCAGTACCCATAGGTACTTAGCCTGTTAAGAAGCCACAGCAGGAGGTGAGCAGCCCAGAGCAAAGGAAGCTTCTTCTGTATTTACAGCCACACCCACCTGGGCTCCAGCTCCTATCAGAGCAGCAGTGGCATTAGATTCTCACAGGAGGCAACCCCTCCTGTAAACTGCAAAGGCAAGGGATCCGGCTTGCGTGCTTCTTATTAGACTCTAATGCCTGAAGCTCTGTGGTGGGGATGCTGGCCCTGGAGAGCAGCTGCATATGGCTTATCAATAGCAGAGAGGTTTGACTGCACAGAAATCTTAATAAATCAATTGTTCATATCAAAACCCTTTCAGTGAGTGGCAAGTGACAATGAAGCTGCATCTGGTGGCACACTTTAGAGTGACAAGCGAGCTGGTGCACTTCAATGTTACAGCTGCATCTGGTGGCAGGCTTAAGTCGGAATGCAACACTTACTTTCGTCCCTGTGTGGCACTGAGAGCGTCCCCTGTTTATTTGCCTCTTACATCTGTGCCTCTTCCCCCAGCGCACTTGCCTCAGTCACAGTTTTGGTAAGCCCACAAACGAACCCTAGCAAAAATGAGTACAAAGAAAAGTCACGGGACGCCTTTGATAAGAGAGAAAGACCAAGGATGAAACAGCAGAGGACTCTAAGACTGGCAACGAAACCAAGGCTGCATTTAAAACAAAATACCTAGAGTCCTGCTGCAGGATGGATTACTGCATCAGGTGACCTACCTTCTCAAGCCCGCTTTGTATGATAGGTGGCGACCATCTATCCAAGGAAGCCATGAAGCCTCCCACACTGCTTTTCCACATGGAGACCAAGCACCCTTCATTAGAAGACAAGGCTGTGGAGTTTGTCAAAAGAATAAGCAACAAATGAAACCCAAAACACACCCACAAAGAAGAGAAGAACAGATGAAAGTTATCACTTCATCCAGTGCTACGCAGACAGCATCATCGTTCTCAGTGGCTGACCACAGCGCTAATGCTACAAAAACCTTCTCTATTGGTGAAGAGTTAATCTCACCGGTTGCTAAAGATGTGAACAGTTGCCATGAACTTTTAGGAGAGGCTGCAGCTCAAAAGGTGGCACACGTTCCTCTTTCAGCTAGCACCCTAATGGGACGAACTGATGAAATATCGGAGGTTGTGAAGGCACAATTATTAGAGAGAACTGGTGAGTCACCACAGTATACTTTGCAGGTTGACAATCTCCTGGTGTTGACAACAAGGCCACAATGCTTGTTTTCATGTGCTGTATTTTTCACAGGGATGTGTATAAGAATATGTTATGTGTACTTTTTTTTTTTTTTTTTTGGTAGAGACAGAGTCTCACACTATCACCCCTGGTAGAGTGCCGTGGTGTCACACAGCTCACAGCAACCTCCAACTCCTGGACTAAGGCAATTCTCTTGCCTCAGCCTCCAAAGTAGCTGGGACCACAGGCGCCTACCACAACGCCCGACTAGTTTTTGTTGCAATTTGGCCAGGGCCAGGTTTGAACCTGCCACCCTCGGTAGATGGGGCTGGCGCCCTACCCACTGAGCCACAGGCGCCGCCTGGTTATATGTGCTTTTGTTGCCAACCAACACCACATTTGCAGAACTCGTCAAGTCTTTGAATAATTACATAGCAACAAAACTGAATTGTGTGGCATTCTGTGCACAGATGGGGTGGCTACTATGACTGAATGGCTTTCTGGTTTCACTACTCTGGTCAAGGAAGTCCTTTTCAATTGTGAGTCTACCCATAGAAAAATGCTGGTTAGCTAAAAGATGTCACCGAAACTAAACCACATTTTACAGGATGTGATTAAAATTATCCACCACATTAAAGTAGATACGCTTAACTCCCAGCTGTTTCCGCAATTCTGTGAGGAGATGGACCCAGAGCACACGTCTTCTCTTATGCACACGAGTGGGATGGCTAAAGATAGACCACTGGCTAGAGTTTGGGAGCTATGAGAGCCACTCCAGAGATTTCTTTTAGAAAACTAGTCACCACTGGCAGCACATTTTAATGACACGGAAAACTTGCTTACTCGTGTGACATTTTCAACCTGCTCAATGAACTCAATCTGTCACTTAAGGAGAGAATGACAACTGTGTTCAAGTCAGCAGATAAAGTGGCTGCTTCAAAGCCGAACTGGAATTATGGGGGTGATGATCTTAGGTCCCTCTGGAGGAGAACGTTTCCTGGTTCTTGGCTCCCAGTGCCAAGAATGAGCACCGGTGCCTAGCCGGTGACAGAGTGATCACAAACATAAAGCAATCTCCATCAATATGCATTTATTACAGAACAAAGACCATGAGGAGAATACAACTCCATGAGTGTGACAGGTGCCTCTCTGGGAGTGAGAGGAGTCTGAACACACCCCGTCTTTGATAAGTAACTAAGCTACCGAGTTTGTCCCTCCTTTCCCCAGCAAGTTTGGCTATTGCCTCCCACTGGTGGGTTAACAGACAAGTTGAGATTACATAACAAACTTCCTAACATGCAGGTGTCTTCCCTTGAAGCTTCCCAAAGAATCCATGAGGTTGCAATTTGCATGTTTAATTATCTGATAATGGACCCCATGGGCCCGGGGCAGTGTAGGGTCACCTCCGGGGCTCCTTGCTATCAGTTCTGACCGGGAACAGTCCCTAGACAGTAACTTGATTCCTACTCGCCACTTCTAGCTTCATCCCTCAGGCTTTTGTACTATTAAGGAGAGAAGCTGGGCCAGGCAGTAAGTCTGCACCCAGGTGCAGCCTCTGCCCTACCTGTGAGGGAGAGGAGCTGCGGGCAAAGACTGTCTTCCCCTTCAGGCAGAAGGAGGGGAGCTGGGGGTTGAAACGGCATGTCTCCCACCAAGGCAGTGAGAGGGAAGCTGAGTGCCCAAGACCAGCAGCCCTGTGGCACAAGCCATGTGCAGGGGCAGTGGCACAGCTGAAGCTGGTGCTGCTGCTGCCCCACAGCTGCTGGAACTCCTCGGCCAGCCCCCACCCAACGCTGACTAGGCAGGTGCCTAACAGCCTGCCTAACGGTCTCCCTGGCTGGGTGTGGGCCCTGATGCGGGGCCACAGGAGGAGACACCTGAGCCAGGCCAGTACCATCCAAAAATGAGTGAACACTGGAATTTTTAACATGTTCAAAATATGAGCAGAGATTTTGGAAGAGACTAAGCCAGGACCTTTTTCTCCCAGCTGTTGCATGAATACTTATCTTAGCGTTCAAAAGAATTTGAGTATTACTTCCAAACTACCAAAGACCCCCACCCTGGGAAGAAATGGATCTGTCGTCTACTTGTGAATAGCCAGGTGAATCAACTTTGTTCACGCTAGAAGAGGATCAACTGCTTGTGACTGCAGATGACTATGGCCTTAAAAATCTGTTTGAGGCTGGGCACGGTGGCTCACGCCTGTAATCCCAGCACTCTGGAAGGCCCAGGAAGGTGGATAGCCTGAGCTCACAGGTTCAAGACCAGCCTGAGCCAGAGAGAGACCCTATCTCTAAAAAATAGCCAGACGCTATGATGGGTGCCTATAGTCCCAGCTACTTGGGAGGCTGAGACAAGAGAATCGCTTGAGCCCAGGAATTTGAGGTTGCTGTGAGCTATTCACCAAGGTACTCTACTGAGGGCGACAAAGTGAGACTCTGTCTCCAAAAAAAAAAAGTCTGTTTGGGACAAATTCAAATCCCCATACCTCCTGGATGGAAGTCACAGCTGAACATCCTGAGATTGCCACAGAAGCACTGAAAAGTCTGCTTCCCTCTCTAGTATGCTATTTCTGTGAAGCAGGGTTTTCGGCAGTGATACCCATCAAAAAAGGACAAGGCAGAGTAGACCGGACATGGGCAGCACAGGATCTTCAGGTGTCACTGCCTCCTGTCACTCCCAGATGGGATTGCCTAGTGCAGAGAAACAAGCTCAGGGATCGCACCAATTCTGCCTTATGGTGAGTTGTAATTATTTCATTATCTATTATAACATAATGGTAATAGAAATAATGTGCATGCACTGCATAAATGTAATTCACTTGCTTGAATCATCCCCAAACCACCCCCCACAACTTTGGTCCATGAAAAAAAATTGTCTTCTATGAAACCAGTCCCGGGTGCCAAAAAGGTTGGGGACTGCTGTTACAGAGAGCACACACTAACATTTGCCCTGTCGGTAGGTGTCCTGGGAAGATATTCTAGGCTAGCTCTGAGTTTGATCCAAATGCCTATGCTTTCCTGTTAAACCCTGTAAACCTATGTAGAAAATAAAAATGATTAAACAAAACACATAGTTTATCAGGTAGTATATTGCATTGTAGTGGATACTTTATAGAATGTAAGGTCAAGTTTTTCTAATTCTGTTCCCAAACACATATCCTTAAATATGACTTAATGAGTTCTCATTTGTAAGACAGAGATTGTATAATTCAATAAACTGAGTCAACAATGCAGCAGAGTGGTCTCAAGAAACACTGGTTTCAGTTTTGCTAAATCTCATAAGATAGTTCTTTAATTTTGTTACATCATTGTGGGATCTCAGACACATCTTTTATCGATTCTGTTCATGGATGATGAAGCCTGAGCTGGAGGATTGACTCATGGTAAACAAAACACCCCCAAATCTAAGGCAGACAAGAGATTGCTAAGTCATCAAACTTACAGTGAAACATAACACATTTATACTGGCAATTACACCAACATATTTGTAATCAACAAACTCTGTCACTGTATTTGAACTTTATGAGAACTAAAAAAAAAAGGACTGAAAGTAGTCATTCACTTCTGGAAAGTGCTGTCAAAAAGATCATAAATATTTGAAGCCCATTTGATTGAGCTTCATAAGTTGATGGTTGTTTGGGAAGAGTGGAATCTGAATGGAGGAAATTAGGTTAATTAAAATTTTAGCAACTTTGGAATAAAACATCCTGAAAAAGTCAGCTAAAAATAGTCTAGTGCTGTGTAAATACTCAGAATAACTTGACAACAACCTGTCCTTTAGCTCTGGCTCCTTCTCCTTTGATTTGGGCCAGCGTTTTCTCCTAAGAACATACCTCCACCATGCTCGATGTGTGCTCTTGATTGTTTTTTGGATTAATCGAAACATTCACAAGCTCCAGCAAAGCATCTGCAGGAGTTAGTCTCTGAGACAAAGGTTGCAACAGATATGAATCTTAGGGCAATAACTCAGTCATGCAAAACATATTATTCTGTTTTCTATGATAGAATTTCATTTTTTTTTACACTTTATTTCACTATATTCTGAGGAAACTTTTTATCAATCATTAACCTTACTGTACATTTATTCCCTCCCCCCAATATTGCTAGAGATATTATCCTCCCAACCTCTGCTACAGTCCTAAGTGTTTATGAAGACGTTTCACATTTTTAGGCAAGAAAGCTTTGGCTTAAGATTCTATTTAGGAATTAATGTAACTTCATAAATACCTTTGTTTGTTCCTGACATTGTTAGTAATATATATATATATATATATAATTAAGTAAAGTTTTACTTTATTTTATGTAACCATTGAGAGCTAGTTTCTCTCCATAATTCTTCAAAGAAGTAGTCTCTCCTACTTTGGTAATCTGCAAAAGGAATATTTTATGTGATGTTAAACCAAACTATACAGGTTGACACAATGTTCATTAAGTGAGATGCTGAGAAATTTTCCTGATTAATGTTATTTATTTAGTGATTAACCAACAAAAGTTTTGGCAAGATTTGGTTTAAGACCACAACCTAATTCATTTAAACCAATAAAATTGATCTAAGTCATATTAGATCAATACAGTTCAATATTTTTCTCTATTGCCATGGTCCACCTAAAATTGATTATATCTAGTCCTTGTTTATGGTAACATTTTTAGATTCCAAGATTTCTAATTAGTAACTTTAATCTCAACTCATTCCTGATTAATATCTACCTGTCTTTTGTTCCATAATTTCCTTTTAGTGATTTATAAATGTTATTTTTTACTTTATTTTTCTGAGTATTTTTAAAGGAGATTCATTTTATTATTTTATCAAAATGATAAAAAAATTATCTTTTTAAAAAATGCCATATTATTTTCATACCTTCATAAGATAATTCTCTCTGCCTGAGTTTTTTTTACTATTTTTTTTTTTTGACACAGTGCTCACTTTGTTGCCTTCAGTTGAGTGCTTTGGTGTCATAGCTCACAGCAACTTCAAACTTTTGGGTTAAAGTGATCCTCTTGCCTCAGCCTGACCAGTACTTGGGAACAGGCAACCACAAATGCCTGGCTATTTTTAGAGCCTGTGTCTCACTCTTGCTCAGGCTGGTCTTGAACTCCTGAGCTCAGGCAATCCACCCTCCTTGGCCTCCCAGAGTGCTAGGATTGCAAGTATGAGCCACCACACCTGGCTTTTTGACTATTTTTAAATTGCTAGTTTTTGTTTGTGCTATGGACCTTAATGTGAGAATTCATCTTGAATAGGTGTTTGTGTATACATGGGCACATCTTTATTTTCTATTACCCATGCTCAACCATCTGTGTTTAGTGGTTTGTATCCTGCGAATTGAGATGCACATTACATTGGGGTTTCGGTGCTCTCATCTTGTGCACATGTGACAATGACACTTGGTGAATCTGGGTGGCTGGCCACCTCTAGTCCCTCCAGGTCTTCTGTGCAGCATGCCTAGGAAGTGACTGTGGCTATTTTGTATCTACTTTAGTAGATGTGTCAAGATTTCTGCAGGGCTATTGCTCCCTTCCACATACAGGATAACTGGGTAACTCTTATTTTGATAGTCAGTTCTCCAACTGTTGCTACTTTTTTTGATCTAGGAATTTCATGGAGCTATCACACAGGCTCCATTTATTGTGCTGGGGTTCAGTCCCATGTTTGTTCATTGAGATACCCAGATGATATTAAACTATTTTAACAATCATGCTGGGTATTTAGAACCAAGGCAGAGAGGAGTTCCACATAAAGTTACAGCAGTATCTTGACCAGAATTCACAAGGATACGTGCTCTGCATTCGTACTTCTTTTGAACAGAAATTCAAAGGCAAAAATACCCTAAATGTATCACTTTGCTCTTGCCTATGCTTTCACATATGTATAAATTTAACGTTAAAGAATGAGACAAGGAATTATCAAACTAGTTTTTCAATTCAAAATTTTTTATCTTTTTCTCTATTTCTTTCCTTCTTCATTACAGAAATAAGATCTTTCTCTGTCACCCAGGCTAGAATACAGTAGACTAAACATAGCTGACTCAGACTCCTAGGCACAAAGCCCCCTCCTGCCTCAGCCTCCTGAGTAGCTAAGAAGACAGGTGCATGCCATCATACCTGGCTATTCATCTATTTTTTTTTTAATCAAAACAGGGTCTCACTATGTTGCTCAGGTTGGTCTTGAACACGTGGCCTCAAGCAATCCTCCTGCCTCACCATCCAAAGTACTGGAATTATAGGCATTGAGCCATTGTGCAGATCTTCTTTTTGTCTCTTTAAAGTATTTTATGAACTTTTATTCTACATAGCAAACTTTAAAATTTAAAAGTTCAGTTGCATAGGTCAAATTTTTCTCCAAAATCTTGTCATATAAGACAGACTTGTCAGTTATCAGATTCAACTCCAAGATCTACCATTGAAACTTTTCTCTTGATTTTTTTTCCCCCAAATGTGAGAAGAGTGGTTTGAGCAAAGATGTCATTTTCCTAATTAGGTCCTGTGCCCTTAGATAGAATTTACTAACCTTTTCTGAATAAAGTTTTTGTGTATTGTTGTTGACAATAGTAGAAAATCAATTTTGCATGTTCATCTAAGTAGCATATCATAGACTTTCATGGAATGCTTTACCAGTTTTCATCCACTATAAAAAGTCTTCAGTGTGTCAATTACAAATCACTCACACAATATTTTTAATTCTGATGTTTCTTGAAAAACTAATGCTCCCTAGTATCTTTTAAAGTTAAACTGTGACATAAGCTGATATGATGGCCTGCCACAATTTCGCGATGCTAGCAGAGGACATAAGGCTTGGGGACAGAGACAGAGGATTTCATTGCTCCTGGTAGCAGCAGCAGCCAGAGCTCATGTTGGTTTCTATAAGTTCTGTGCATCACTCAGATCCTACTAGGGAAATGAAAAGGGCCCATCTCAAATGCTTGCACCTAAATGTGGTTAATGTTCTATGATAGGAACACTTCTTAAGGGATTCACCACCTTTTAGAAAGAAAAAGCAAGACATTTTTGTCTGAGTGGAGAGATGGGTGGGGAAAGGGGTTGAGAGGAAGGGGAAAAGAGTGTGAAACAATCTAGCAAGGTAGCTCTGCAAACAGAAGCCTGAGAAACGGCCCTGGGAAAGAACAATTAGGGGGTTACCTTCTAGATTTACCCACCAAGAACATTCAAGGATATTCACATTTCATGGGGGATTGTCTCTCCTCAAAACAAATAAAGAAGAGTAATTACATAACACTTATTAGGTATTTAAAGAATACTACTATTAATAATAAAAATAGCCCATGATTACTATTATGCTAAGCACTTTATCCATTTTTTTTCAGTCAGCTTCTATCATTTTCCCCCTTGAACTTTTAATCACTCCTTTTTTGAGATCAGAAAGTTAATCATAGATATTTTATGTCACTAGCCAGTACAAACAGAAAAACAAAACAACAACAACAAAAAGATGTTTAGAAACATCTTCTCTTTGTAATGACTTTTGCAAAGTAATGATAATGGCAAATGTACCCATAATAATAATAATAGTAAGCTTTTATGTGACAGATATAGATTTATTTTTTAACTTAATCTTCAAAACAACACACCAAGTCTATAGACCTCAGATTAGAAGGTTAAGTGTCTTGCCAAGGCTCAGTAAATTTGTAAATCCAGAGAGAAAGATAGCAGTCTTAATCCATTTGTTTTGTTGTCTATCAAAAAAAAAATTAAGGCTTCACATTAAGTACAATATCTTTTTCTATTAGTACACACAAAACACGAAATTTTCATTTATAATATTTTACACAATTACAGATTCAAAATGTTATTAATTTCTCTGCAATGGAACACAAATGAACTACTCTGCTTCTAAACTTGAGACTATTAATGAGAAAATCTTTGTTTTACTTTTCATTTATTATTTTCCAAAAAAAAAAAGGAGGGGGATAAAACCTTTTGATCTGTAGTCCCTCAGAGAACACCAATGCTTATTTCGTGTTTTGTGACAATGGATAAAGAATAGAAGCTGTGCCCACTATTATGGGTGCCATATTCAATACGTTATAACTCAGAGAGTCTGGTCTTCCACTCTTCTATTCAGTCACTTTTTTCAGGGACAGCAAAGCCTATGACCAAGACTCACGATAGCTAAAGCATTCCGGAAATAAAGGGAGATGGCAGAATGAAAACAATATATGTAATGAGACATAGAAATTGCATTTGCTGGAATGCCTATTGGGGAACCATTGAAATTGTTGGGGAAAAAATCTGAGATAAGATGCTTGAAGTAGAAGTTAAGAAAAAACAAAGTTTTGTTTCCATAACAAGTTATAATGCCCGAACTACTTTCTAAGTAAATATTCCTCAGAAGGCATTGGTTTTGCTAGACACTGCAATAAGATTTATTCTACTAACGCAAGGCTTCTAACTGACCTGTCCTTCCTCACCCCCTCCCTCCAGAATTAGAACTCTTCTGCTGGCAATCTTAGTTGAAAAGTGATAGAAGTTGTCAAACCTAACTACAGAAAGGGAAGAGAGAAGGGGGAAAAATACCAACAGTGGAACTGAGGAAAGGGCTTGGGAATAGATATGTCTAAATAAGGATTTGAAAGGTATTTCACCTTGATATGTGCAATGTAATGACTCTACTATATATTCATCTACTCTTCAAAATATGTAGTACGATACAACAAAGTGATTATAATCAATATGAAATTTGGATGTACTTTAAAATAATCAAAAGAATGAATTGGAAGGTTCCTAACAACACAAAGAAACGATAAATGCTTGAGGTAATGGGAACCCCAATTATCCTGATTTAATTTACACACATTGTTTGCCTGTCATGTACTCATTAAATATATACAACTACTATGTGCCCATAATAATAAAAACTAAGCAAATTTTTTAAAAACACACTAAAGAATTGCAACACCTGTAAACCTACTCAGTAGTAAACTTTTGGCTTTGTTGTTTCCTTTTGAAGAATTTGAAGAGTTGACAATAGAAATGTGATTTCAGTAGTCACAGGATAGAACCAGCTGAGGTATGTAGTACAACAGAAGAAGAAAAATCTCATTTGTCTGGAACATTCTATCAGCATGATAACTTCATGAAGAACAGATCTCTGCAAACCAGTGTCATCAACCACCTCATTCCCTGCCCCACACCCAGCTCTAGATTCTACTGGTGCCTGTGCCATGTTCTGGTAGATTGCTGGCCTGGCCTGGACACGTCAAACATCCATTTCACACATTTTGTATCCTGTGCTTTAGAAGAGTTGCTATGCAATTACTGAATTGAACCTTTACATGCTCAGGTTATCAATAACAATGGCAGAAGCTGGAAAGAGAACGGATTAGGAGGACTTAGGCTGGCTGCAGATTAGAAAACATAGGAAGATCCATGATGATGACTGGAAGTAATCTCAGAGGGAAATGAACGTTGGCATTAGAAAATGAACTCAAAACTAGAGCACCAAGAAAGAGTTTAACAGTAGTTTAATGCTCTTCAAATATTTATGACATACAATTTTAGTAAAAAAAAAAAGAAAACTAAGTATGTGCCCTGTATATTTACCATTTAAATTATAATCATGTAATATTCTATAAATAGTATAATAAATGTGTTCTGTAGCAACTATTATTAGTACTCACCAGTGTTCAGCTCTCCTTTCCTTTTTGGGAATATGGGTGATTATACTTTCTGGCGCTTCTGTAGTTAATCAACAGGGCAGTGAAATGCTTTGTAGAATTTCCCCACTGCTCCCTTTACAGGCCTCTGAAGTAGAGGAAGCTGATATACCTCTAGGGCAGTGAGACTCCATCCTCCTACATCTCTGAGTGACTGTGTGGAGCAAAGCCCTCAGGCCACCTATTCTGGACATAGAGCATGGGACATAAATGTACTTTACAGTGTTAGGCTACTGAGATTTTTTACTTTCTGCCACATAATGACTTAGATGACTGTAAACAAGATACTAGTATGGGTAAAGATGAAAAATTATAAATAAAAAAACTATATGTAGAAACTCATATACTGGGGTGGCAAAAATATACACACATTTATAGTGATGTTATCTATGTATTACATTTTGAGGTCAAATTGAATTATGGTAGCAATGAGTAACATGGTGTTCATTCAAAAGATGGCCTTCATCAAATGAATGCTGGGGTCACCAGGCAACAGTCAAAGAAAATGGAAAAAGCATGGTCTGTGTTCAAGGCACACAAGACCTTTCTGAAGTGGTATCTGAAATTTGAGAACACTGTAGAAGTGCAATAGGAGGTGCGGGTGTGCGACAGCACCTCCAGCGCACCTAACAGTTGTACACATTCGTGATAAGTTGGAGACGCGCGGTCCTGTGTGTGACGTGCACAAGGAAGATCCAAGATCCAGGAGGCGTCACACAGCACCAGGCCCTGTGTCTTCTGCCCCGGTGTTGGAACAGTTTACACTCTCCCACAGAACCTACCAAACAATGTGCAAATGAGATGGGAGTTAGCAGAATGAGGGCATGACCCCTTCCTGAAACAGCAAAATGGAAAGTTTTCACCCCAGGATTATTACATGCACTGAGACATAAGAGCTACCTCAGTGAGAACTTGCCAAGACCATGGATAGGACTGAGAGGTGTGGATGAGTTTCTCCCATGTTCTCCTGATTTAACACCCCTTGACTTCTACTTATGGGGGAACTTATGGTATACCATAGAAAAGCAGCCATACTGGTATTATTTCAGGAAGAAATTAAAATAGCTTGCATAGTGATGTAAGTGGATACTTTGGTCAACACTGCTCAAGCAGTAGTTTGTCATAATAGAAGCATCTAGGCACTGAACACAATCACTTTGAGTGCTCTTTGTAACTGCAGAAGTCCGATGTGACTTGCATCTATGTTTTGTTAGTGCTATATATTGAATATTACAATTTTAATACAGTTTTTTTTCTTTCTTAAAATGTGTATACTTTTTTTGGCCCCATCCTCTGTATCTTCTTTCTATACCCCATTGCATAACTCTGAGCATTCCCTTGGGTACATTTTCTCCTTTGGAAATCACTGTGGTAGATATGTGGTATCATCTAATATTATTTAATTCCAAGGGAAAAGATAGAAATAGAAGGTCACTTGTGAAATTGCTTCTTTAATGTATTCATTTTCAAAGAATAAATGTATATCGCATCATTTAATCCAGAAGAATTTTTACTTTGTCACCTTGGGTGTTGTAAGTGCTGGCATTCTGAGTGGAATAAGATGTTACCCACTCTGTTATAGACAGGAAAAACAGTTCTTTTTTTTTTTTTTTTTTTTTTTTAGGAAAAACAGTTCTTAATAGCAAGAGTATAAAACAATAATAATGAATACTATATTTAAAGACAGATTGGACACAAAAATTACAAAGACATGGGGATCACCTAAATAAAATCATATTTATTATTTCTAAATCACATCACTGTTCCAAAATAATCTAAATTATATGTTTTTCTGTTGTTTTGAATATAAAAAATAAAATAATGCTTTTTAAAGACAATTTCTCCCTACTATTTGATACTGACTTTCAGATAAATATGACATACAAATGTTCATGCTAGCTTATTGTTTGAAACATTAACAATTACCATGAAAACTGAAGATGAAACAAAGTATTTATTGTTTATTTTAGTCCATATGATAGAAAGCACAATGATATTAGCTGAAGCCAAAACTAAAAGTTTATTGGCCTGTATAACTGTAAAGTCCAAGAAGTTTACTTGCTCCAGTCTGGCTTGGTCAAACAATATCATCTGAGATCTATTTTTTTTCTCAATCTCTTAGTTCAGATTTTCTGTCCACTGATTTCATTTTCAAGCAAAATTATTTGTCCCAAAACAGCTGTGCCAATTAGTTCTGGACTTCCATTATCTTCAACTCCAGAGATTTCAGTAACAAGAGATATTGTTCGTATTACCACCTACAAAATATTCAGATTAACCACACTGGGTTATGAATCTTCTCCCGTGATTTTATTTATTTATTTATTTATTTATTTATTATTATTATTATTTTGCTGGTTTTTTTGGCCAGGGCCAGGTTTGGACCCGCCACCTCTGGTATATGGGGCTGGTGCCCTATGCCTTTGAGCCACAGGTGCTGCCCTCTGCCATGATTTTAAAGCACAAACAAATGACTGGTTTATTTGCAGAAAGGAGAAAGTCTCCAAAGGAAAAGACACAAGTACCCTAGAAAAGGAAAACCTGGCCATGTGCAGGCAGGGCCTCCCATCTAGGGTTTATACTCGTTTTGCCCATGATAAACCAAACGAAGAATCTATTAACTATATTTTGGTTAAAGACTATGAAATAGAATCTCCTGCAATACTAAATCTCCTGAAGCTAAATCTTTTTTTATTAATTGATAGCAGAAAAGATCATCATGCTTCACTTCATAGTCTAACAACGGAATTTTAAATGTGCAATCTATGGAAGTCCTAATAAACAATGAAAATTCAAGTGAATATGCAGAAGGTACATCTCAAAAGAAGTAGCATTGCTAAAATTCAAAAGACCCGAGTCCAGTGGAAATTTAGAGTTAACATCATTCAAAAGACCAGAGTTAACCGGGTGCGGTGGCTTACACTTGTAATCCTGGCACTCTGGGAAACTGAGACAGTAGGATTGAGTTCAACCTGAGCAAAAGTGAGACTCCATCTCTGCCAAAAACAGAAAAATTAACCAGGTATGGTGATGCACACCTGTAGTCCCAGCCACTTGGGAGGCTGAGGCAGGAGGATCGCTTGAGCTCAGGAATTTGAGGTTGTTGTGAGCTACAATGGTACCACCGCCACTCTATGCAGGGCAACAGAATGAGACTCTGTCTCAAAGCAAACAAAACAACCCAGAGTCCACATGACTAGATTCATCAGTCCTATCTCTTCATGCTCAATGTAAAATGGATACAATTTAAAGTTCCAATCTAAATGGAGGGTCAAGAATTCTACCCTTTACTAGAACCAAGGGAAACCAAGCCCAGGGAAGTTCAAATTGAGAGTTTAGTGGTTCAGAGGGTGAGTTATTTGCTTTCAGCTTGTGAAAACTCTATGTAAGTCTGCGACTGGAATGTAAGGGGGCAGATTCATTCTTTCCTGAACATTCATTAATGATTCATATGTTCCTTCAACATTCTCTTTTATCATTATAAATGATGAACATGTGGTATAAAAATAGAGCTACCATAGTATACCAAGACCGTGCCACTAACAGAAGCCATCTTTGGAGGTAAAAACATTAGATTTCATCTCCTTCTAGATTGTCTCTCACACATTACTCAGAAGCCTCTAACTTCCTGGATTCCTTAATAAAAACTTCAAATCATGCGGCAAGACTTCTGACATAAGAGAATTTTCACTACCATCCTTTCAGCAGCTGGCAACTTTTTATCTCAGGAGGGAAGCTTTCACCCTGCTTTGGGTTATTAAAGCTAATTAAAGTGATGACCCTTGTTTGTCTTACTGTCACTCAAGGTCTCCAGAAGGGGCATCTTGTTCCTTCTTGTTCCTCTATTCCTTTTGTGTGGTGTTAGCAGAAGATCAGACTCTATTCCACTGGGGATCTAAGCTAAAAGCAAAACCTGGGCCTCTCTTTCTACAGAGGAGGTAATCGCTCAGTTTACTTTTAGGGAGATTTTATCCATCCTGCCATTAATTCACAGCTGGGCACTGGTTTAAATAGACACAACTTTTACATGGTTTAAAGAGAAACCCTCCCATCAGAATTTTAATTGGGATGTATCATTTTTGTTTACCAAAATAATTTAAACAGGATTTTAAAGGATTTTCTGAATAATACCAATATTTTTATAAAAGGTTAGGAATTTCTTTTAGAGAAATTATACACATATAAAAGAAACTTCCCGGGTTTATGGGATTTTGAAAGACTTCATCACACAAAGAGAATCCATACCCTAGAAAAACTTAAAATATCTCAAATGTAGTAGTAAAAGTTTTATTCTCTAATTTCCTCCAAATTTCACAAAACAATCCTTATATTGCTTTGAAAACTTAGTAATGCTTACTTTCTCAACCCCTCCCCTTACTTTCTACTTATGCAAACCTATATATGTTATGTCCATTTCAGTTTTTTAAACATGTTAACTTGAGATTGAACAGTGTGCATAAGAATAATTTGAACTAGAGCAAATCCCATAACATGAGCTTAAACAAGCAGGAGTTTATTCTCCTATATAAAGAGTCTTGACGGTAACAATTTGATGCTGATTCAGTGGCTCCACTATTCATACCCTGAATGTCTCAAGCTTCTGTTTTTTTCTCATCTGCTAACCTTAATGCACGGGTCCTTGGCAGATCCAAGGTTGCCAGATCTTTTTTACCTTAGCATCGTATCCCAGTCTGTGGTAGGAAGAAGGTGGTGCAAATACTAACTATTTGCCATCCAACAGACTTCCTCTTTAAGTCTCATAGACCAAAATTATGTCATGCTGATGTCATCAGTATGTTCAGACAAAAAGGAGTTGTAAATGGAGAGTACTTGAACCATGTGGTGATACCCGCTGCAAATCTTGTGTTGATTAACTTTAAGATGAACATGTAATAGTAACGAGATACTCCACTGAGCATTAATTCTACAGGGTCCCTGTGGTTGACACATTCTTTATGATATTGAAACATTTCTGAATGTGAAAACAAATTTTAATCAATGTGCTGATACCAAATACATTTATTCTCTATAAACAGCTGTTATTATATCAATAATACCTCTTAAAGCCATGCCTTACATGAATCACCTGTTGAATTTCCGTTAGATGATTGCTTTGCATTGTATGTGTCTATTTTTCTAAATGAGATCTCTAAACAATTTAACGTACACGTTTCACTAGAGCTGTATATAATTCCTAATTGTTTGGATCGCCATGTGGTGAATCGTAATTCAGATGATGATCACAAGCAGAAAGTGCTCATGTGGTCACACTGGGAACTGCCGCGGGTGTTTGCAAATGAGTGTGTGTCCAATTTTTGATACCCCTCATCTTAAAATGTATACAAAGGAATAGATGCAAGCCAGCTGAGAGCAGATTATGTAAAGTTGACTGGACAGAGTACTCAGATCGTTTTCTTTGGAGCATGATTGAAATACCCTGTGCATGATTGTGAAGGAAGGGGTCCAATTAAGAAACACTACAGTTCAGAAATATGTGGCTTAGAGCCTAGAAAAGGCATTAGAAACGTAAGGCCCATTTGGGCCCTTTTGCCTCATTCCATTCTATCATTATCTTACATATTTAGGTAATAGTTTAGGTAAGGTTAGGTAGGTTAGGTTCTGAGCTGTGCAGAAACTTTCCCTATTCCAACAGAAGTGATTTGTCCTTATCATTTTACCATTATGCTGGAATCAAGTGGACTATTATTTAAAATTTGTTAGAAAATGTAAAACACAATATTTACTGTCAGGAGACTAAAGATGTGTTTTCATTTAATTTTATATGAGATCCATCACATAACTGCTAGCTCCTCCATTTACTTATGTACAATTTGCACATAAGAAAAGTTGCTTAAGAAATGTTTTTCTGCTGTGGAAGAGAGCTATTCCCATCAGAATATATATATGTTTTTAAGTAAAATAAAAATTATAACTTTCTGCTCTTCATTTCACTTAATTTGCAAGTGCATCCTATTTTTTGCCACGCTATTTAGACTTAATTTACAAGTTAGTCCTATTTTTTTGCAAATCTATTTAAACAATGGCTTACATTGTTTGCCCTGATATTTGTTTTACACCTGACTCCTGTTCATCTCTTAGACTTTTGTATTCTCCTGCGACTCTGTATTTGATGCAAGGAATCCAAGGTCCTTTCTTGCCTTTCTGGATTTTCTCCTGGTCTCCACATGCTGCAGGGTGATTGACAGGTCACATTCTACCACTCAGCTTGGTTTTCCCACTTTATTCACCCTTCACCCACACTGTCTTCTCCACCTCACCCATGCACCATGATGCATGGACAATAAAAAAATATGCAAATGTACCTTTTTATGATCATCCTTAAAAAGGAGGATAAGAAACCTTAAGTACTTTTCACCTTCCTGTTTATTTCCTCTAATGATCATCCTTAAAAAGAAGGATAAGAAATCTCAAATACTTTCTCCTTCCTGCTTATGTTCAAGGGCGAATCTTGGTTGCTTGAAAGTGAAATCTTCACAAAGTTAAAAATATTTTCCACTCTGCATCATTAGGTTCATCAGAGTAAAATATAGAATTGTTAATGTATAGCTTAGAAACATTTGTGGGATTCATGTTGCTTGATTTTTCTGCTCAGGGTTGCTAACTTTTTTTGTATTCAAAATGAAATAAGACAAAATAAATAAATGGAAGTTAATTGCAGACTTTCTCTTCAAGGTGATCTGACTACAGAAGTAGAGGAAATATGACAAATGGTAGATTAAAATAATACCCATGGGCACATAGCAGAATAGGACCTAAAATTGATAACTTAATATAAGAAAATGGAAAATTGTGAGAACAATGTTGCCGTAAGGGTCTCATGGAAAAGCGATGTCGCGAAGAATAAGCATGCTTATTGAAATTGTGTTTTAAATAAAGGTGCCCATCTGCTAGCTCAGGCAAAATGGTGAGCTTTCTTTATTTATGGTTGGTTTATATAGGGAATCTTGTGAATGTGCACTATACAGCAACGACCTCATTAGCATTCATTACAATCCCTCTGCACATGCCTATTGTATATCAATGACTTCATTAATCCATTTAAACATCTTATGACCATCCACCCTGTAAGTAGCTCCTCCCTAGTAATCTGATAGTCCACCCAACATACACCTTTAAGCATAACCCTTTCAACATAATCCGGTTTAACATAACTTAATGAAGAACAGGTTGTCAGTCATTACTTTCTTTGTTCTTATCTGATGACACCTGAGGCAACAGGGGAAAGAGATGATTTGAATGTCTGTTCTACTGATCATGCCATTTAGAGGCAGTTACTTCAAATCTTTAAGCAAAGCATAGAGAAACTTCGTGGGCATATAGGAAATTGTGTGCAAACCTCTGCTCCCATGTAGGCCTTAAATCAGGGGGGTCTTGCTAGAGACTTTTATAAGGAATTCTCAGGCTGGACTTCTCAAAAGCCTTTCATGAGCCCAGGTTTCATCTGTGCCATTAGATCCCTGTATGCATTGGGTAAATTCCTTTTCTCTTGAGGTCTCCTAGAACATTTCCATTCCTGGACCTGTCAGCAAGCGACCTTCATCACTTACCACAGATCAGGAAAGGTTACTGATGGGTATTTGGCCAGTTTTCCAAAGGGGTTTTTCATTGGCCTTATAAAGTCAACCTTAATTCCTTAACGCAGTCTGGAAATGCTATTCCAGCCAAAGCCTTGTTCATGTTAGGCCCACAGCTAACGTGGCCACATGGGATTCTGCCTCAGTTTCTCACAAGTATGCCTGCACAAAGTCTTTTCACTGCTCTCTTTCAAAGGGCTTTTTTGGCCAGCAGCATATAGGCATTTCACCTATAGAACAATCCTTTCGTTAGTAAACATACTGTTATGTTTTTATGAGGTTAGCTTACATGGAAAGGTCAGTAAACCTTCCCCAAGGCAATTTAACTTTCAGTTCTCCAAAGACTAATACAGTCAGGGAAATCTTAAACTACCTAATTTGTATACGTACTTTTTGTCTAACCTTTATGGAAAAAAAACTCATATACACAGTATTCCATGAGTCTACATAGAAGTTAAGGCCATTTCTTAGATTGTTAAAAAAAATTATGGTTAGATTTTCTTTCTTTCTTTTTTTTTTTTAAATTGTTTCGGATTCATTGAGGGTACAAAGAACCAGGTTACATGGATTTCATTTCTTAGGTAAAGTCCTCTTAGAATTGTGTCCCACCCCCAAAAGATGTGTCACACACCAAGACCCGCCATCCCCTTCCCTCCTTCCCTCTCTCTGTTCTTCTCTTCCCCATCCCCCTCCCTCCTTCCCTCTCTTTGCTCCCACCCTACCCTCTCCCTCCTTCCCTCTCTCCCCTCTCCCTTTCCCCTACGCTTACCATGTACTAGGTCATTAATAGTCCACATATTAGAATTGAGTACTAAACATTCTTGTTTCTCCATTCTTGTGATACTTTAACTAAGAATAATGTGTTCCACTTCCATCCAGGTTAATACATAGGATGCAAAGTCTCCATCTTTTTAAATAGCTGAATATGGTTAGATTTTATTTCCAAATATCGCTAATAATAAATCTCTGTAACTAAAGTACTTCTTGATTTGCAAAGCCCAGCTGTCTCTGCCATGGCAGATGTATGCAATTTGGACAGATGTCCTGAGGAAAGTGGAGATATCTGTTGATGGTGCCCAGTTGCTGTTTCCAACTGTGAATTTCTGAATAGGGGATAGTTAAAAAATATCAGTGGGATTCTTTCTATATTTTATTTCCTTTGGACTTTCTCTTTTAAGGCAGAGATTATAAATTTAGTAGTCACATCTCTCAGATCTCTGTATTTCCCATATATAACCAGTATGTGTTGTCTCAACCACAGTCAATGAATGTTGAATAGTGAACAAACTAACACTATTACTTTAAAATGTAACAAGATAAATAGTGATTCTATTTCGTCACTGATTATGAATATTTTATAGGATAGGTTAAGGTGGAAATCACTTGTTACTAAGCTACACAACATCTGATAACCATATTAATCATCTATGTATAATTTTGTCCAAAGTGAATTTAAGAATAGTGTTAAAGAACACATACTATGTTATCTAGGTAAATAAGAAAACTAAAATATCAAGGTCTAATCATAATCCTTCAATTTTAATTAACATTTTTGAAATGTATAAGAAATAAAATGTAATGCAAAATATAAACACAAATGTACCTCCACTCTTCTAAACCCCTAATACTTAACTAGGAATCTATTTTTTATTTACTTCAGAATATTAGGGGTACACGTTTTGTTTATATATGTGGGTTTTGTGTACAGATTGAGTCAAATTTGTAACTGTGTCTTTCACTCAGGTATAGTGTGCACTGTACCCAGTAGGTGTCTTAGGTGGGAATTTACCTATCCCTCCCCCTTCCTCCAGCTTGATTTTCACTGAGATTTACTTCCCTATGTGCACTTAAGCATTGATTGATTAGTCCAAATTTGGTATTCAATACATGTGCTGTTTCTCCATTCTTATGGTGTTTCACTTAGAAGAAAGGTGTTCAGTTCCACCCAGGTTGTCTGTCACAAAAGATTCTAGATCATCATTTCTTTTTATTGCTGAGTAGTACTCCAGAGCATGCATATAACATATTTTATTAATCCATTCATTTATTGGGGGGCACTTGGGCTAGTTTCACATTTTTGTGAATGTAAATTGCACTGCTGTAAACATTCAAGTGCATGTGTCCTTTTTATAAAACAGTCTTTATTCCTTTGTGTATATACCTAGCAGTGGGATTGCTGGATCCAATGGTAGGTCTACATTAAGTTCTCCAAGACATCTCCATACACTTTTCCATAGAAGTTGTAATAGTTTGCAGACTCACCAGTATATAATAGCGTCTTCCTCTCCACATCTGTGCCAGCATCTGTTGTTGGGGGAATTTTTAATATGAGCCATTCTCATTGGAGTTAGGTGATGTCTCACTGTGCTTTTGATTTATATTTCCCTACCTATTAGAGACATTGAGTGTTCTTTCATGAATTTGTTGGTAATTAGTATATCTTCCTTTGAAAAATGTCTAGTTCTTGTCTTTTGCCCACTTTTTAATGGGGTTGTATCATTGTTTCATGCTGATTTATTTCAGTTCTTTATACATTTTCATTATTGGTGCTTTATCAGAGATATAGCATGCAAATATTTTCCCCCATTCTGTAGATTGTCTATTAGCTTTTTTGACATCTTGTACAGTAGCAACAATTAAAATAAAACTAGAAATGTACTAGAAATATACTTTAAAAAGGAGATGAGAGAGATTGTAGGGGATGTAAACAAATGAAAAATATACTATGTTCATGGATCAGTAGAATATATATTGTTAAAATGTCTGTACTATCCAAAATGATTCACAGATTCAATGCAGTCCCCATTAAAATACCAACATTATTTTTTGCACATCTAGAAAACATAGTTCTATACTTCCTATAAAACCAAGTAGCCAATGCAACCTTACATAATAAGAACAAAGCAGGAGGCATCACTTTACCAGACTTTAAGCTAGACTACAAGGCTATAGTAACCAAAAGGGTACTGGCAAAAAACAGAGACATCAACCTATGGGTTGTAATGGAGGATCCAGAGATGAAATAATCCTCACATTCCCATCTGGTTTTTGACAAAACATATAAAAACATACACTGGGGGAAAGCATCCCTGTCCAATTAATGATACTGGGAAAACCGGATAGCCACATGTAAAAGACTGAAATCGGATCTACACCTCTCACCACTCACAAAAATTAATTAAGATGGAGAACAGACTTGATCCTAAGGCAGGAAATTGTAAGAATCTTAGAAGAAAATGTTGGAAAAACTTCTACATATATCAGTGTAAGCAAATAATTTATGAAGAAGATCCCACAAGCAATTACAGCAGCAACAAAAATAAATGGGATCTGATCAAATCAAAAGTCTTCTGCATAGGCAAGGACACAATCAAAAGATCAAATAGACAACACACATAATGGGAGAAAATATTCCAATGCTATATCTCTGGGAATCTTTTCTCATGTCACCATTGGCTGTGTTCCCTTCAGGAGGCATTATTCTCAAACTTGAAGTCCTAACCACCCCTCACATGGTTGTTGGCTTAAAAAGTACCTCCTGCTTTTTATCAGCTTGCTGGCATACCCGGCTAGAGTTTATCTACCTGAATCACACTTATGCTAAGAACTTGTCTGAGAGTGTGGCTTCTTTCCATGGTGATCTGTCCTCTCTTTTCTTGAATCTTTCCATAAGTGTCACATACAGTAGTAGAACTCTTCCACCTGTTTTCTCTGCCACCTTTAATTTTCTTATAAAAATTCATATATGTGATGAATTTTAAACAACCTAGATTTATTGTTCAGGACATTTTTTAAATTTCCCCAAGGTCATTGAACTCAAATTACCCTGAACACAAATACAAAAATGTAACTTGGTAAAGGTTATAGGGATGTTCATGAAACCAAGGGAAACCAAGGACAGTAGGGTCTGGAATGCAAGGGCCATAACTGCCATCAGGATATTTTCTCAATTTCTCATTGTTGCTTTTCTTGAGCATCTATCATATTCTTCTGCCTTGCTAAATACTGACTTCCTGTAATCCTAAGTCTGCACAGAAAAATATGGTTACTTATAATATCTGAGTTTACATTTTATAATTTTAGCCTTGTAGAGAAAACCTAATCTTACTGTTCATAAAATCATATAAAATCCAGAGAAGAGAATGATTGGCTAAAGGGGTCAGGAGCAACCATGAATAAATCACCTGTGGCCAGGGGTTCTGAAGGTGATCACATGGATAGAGTATGAAATACAGTGGAACCTCTGTAAGTTGACCACTCAAGGGACTGTAACACACTGGTCAACATACTGATCTGATCAACATAAGGAACTAAGCCTACTGCACTGATACCTACATGTGGTATATGTCTGGTCTATGAAAATTAGGTCAACTTTAAGAGGTGGTCAATGGAGGTTCTGCTGTACCTTTAAAGAACCATATTTTTAAGAACTCCTGTCTCTCTATCTGTCTATCTTAGTATCTATCTATTGTCTCTTGCTTATGTCCTACTTGAAACCTACGTTCAGATACAACTGAGCTTTTATGAGTCCAGGAACATACTACCAGGGAAATGTCTTGCTATTCTCCTTGTGAAGTTGCCTTTTGTGTTTCTTCTGTTTTTCTGGTTTTTCTTCTGTATATTTCAAAACTTGGTCTTTCCAGGATGAATCAGATATCCATCTTCTGTCCTCTCACATACCTTTGTTCTCTGATTTATCACAGCATCTCACATTAGGTTTCCCTTTATTTGCCTAACATATGAGCACCTTGACCTTATATAATGCAGGTATCTCCTTTCTATGGTCAGTACTTAAAATCTAAATTACCCCTTGAAAATGAGACCTGTTGTTCCTATCTTTCAATGATCGGCAGGTGGGAGTGAAGTCACATTAACAATAGTAACAAAATCTCTCCTGTACCTACTCAAGCAGAATTATAATGAACTATAATTACCCTCAAAGCACTCTTGGAGTCTCCAAAGAATATATGATAGGTAATCACTTGTATGACTGATAATTTCAGAATTTAATGTTACTCAGTTAAGTAACTGCTGAGCCCTTAATGCGGTCCAGACATCTTCATTGATCACTAAGCATCTTGGTCCCGTGGCTCTTTTCTATTTACTGAAGAGAGGAAATGTCCCGTCTTTGCCATGTGGAGTCATTTTTTATCATCTGGAGATGTAAGGGTTTCAGGTTGTCTCCTGGCATCACGTATCAGGCTATATGAAAATAGCTTCTGCAATTTCCCCACACTTGTGTCACCTCAGACTTCAGACCTAATTCATGCTGCAGGGCTCCAGGAGATACTGCATTGCTCTGCACTATACCTGTTTCAGTGTCGATCTCCAGATGCCAGCATCTAAAAGCTTCCCCTTTCACCTTCTGCCAAAATAAATAAATTTTCATGCAAACCATGTACTTGAGGATTTGTTTACTAGCGTACCAGGCACATCCAGGCAAGTTTGAATCTTAATTCCTTTTGAAAGTAGTATATCTCATAGGTAGAACCTCTGTAAATATGTGTTGATTAAATAAATGACAGCACAAATAAAAGAATGATGAATTGTGCTGTGGTATCTAACCCGTTTTATCTTTATTCTATGTCTGTCTATCTCACCCATTCCTTTGAATGCAGTAGTCTTAAGTTAGAGCTATATAGTGAGTGAGCATTTGGATTGCAGAAAATAAATGTGCAAGTGGAATGCTAGAAAAATATATTTTCACATTATAAAAGAAAAAATGACTACAGCCATTACCATTCATCATCACCAACATAACTAAGCAATAAAATCCTCCAACATAAGCCAAGCATGTCCCTCGATTCTGGTTTTTTGTATCTAAATATCAAATGTCTAACTGATTCTGAAGTAAATGCTTTAACAAAGCATTACTTTTCGGTAGTAGAGGAGAAAGTACTTGCCTTCAGAGTCCATCTTGCTGAACTGTCCTGGTGGAGCGAGCAATCTGTTTGTAGGCTGAGGGGGAGAATAGTTTGGGAAGGCTCATAAAAGAAAGAAAACTATGTGAAGGCTAATGGTTGCCATCAGAACATAATTTGTGTGAGAAGAGCCAGATAACATATTAACCTTCCCCATGGACTCATAAGCCCTGGGTTTGACCATATGGAAGTTCACATTCACACTGAGTGAATGTAAATAAAGGTTTTCAACTCCAGCGCTATCAAAGCCATTTATGTTTCTGGCTCAGCAAGCCTTTCAATTCTTTCCTAGACATATTTAGCATAAAAGGACATCCAACTGTTTTCACTACATTTGGAAAAAAAAAATTATGCCCTAATCCTTATTTGTTTCTTTCTAATAGGTTTTTGAATAAGAAAACATATTTTCTGTGCTTCAGAATGCTCCTTCATGACTGAAATACAATAAAGAATCACCAATTGACAATCATTATACCAAGTAGAATGAAATGTGATATTTTCCTAGTATAGATATTATCAATATTCCAAAAGAAATAAGCCTTTATAGTGAGTTATGTCTGTAAGGACCAGGGAATGCAATAACAATTTGTGCCGGTTATTGCATTTATGTTTTGGGCATTGAGAGGTGGCCTCAGATAACTTGGAAATTGACGGACTGCTGGTTCTAGTGTGAATGACTGCGGTGGGTTAATGCTCTACCCACCTTCAGAAATTTTAGTTTCATATTGAGAACAAATCAACACTTGCAATCTTTCAAAGTTAGCTTGCAATAAAATGTCTTCATGCTGTGTACATGCTATGAAAAAATTGTGATTTCCACCAGGTGGATAAGTTTATGAGTGTTCGTACTTAAACTGATCAATAATTAAGGATCATATATCATTCCCAAGAGAAGACCTTAGCCAAAGATTCTAATTACGAAAAGACAAAATGGGGAGGGGTTACAGAAAAATTAGTATAACACCTAGGTATTTTGCAAAAGAGTATAGTTTCTAGACCAGCACAAAAGCATAACTAAATTCCAGAAGTAGGTAGGAGGGATTCAATAAGTTCCCACATAAGAGCTACAGTGTTGGGGTAGATGGCACACATCCTAGGTGAAGGACTCTATGCCAACTGGGACTTGACCTCACAAATTCAAACAATGTAAAATAATCTTATGCACCCTCATATTAGCCTGAAATGAAAAAAAAAAGGAATCAAAATTTCCACTTTTGGATTTCATATTCAGGTAAGATTAAGAAAAACCCAGGATGAGAGGTCAAATTGCACAAAGGGAAGATCTCCACTGAGAGTAAGGAAAACCTGTGCACACACAAACACAACACAACACAATCAGTATCCTGATGCCGCCTTTTTGCTTTTACATTGGGATAACATGTAATAATCATACATACTTATGGGATTTAAAGTGATGTTTTGATACATGAATGCACTGTATAATGATCAAATTAAAATAATTAGTACAAAAAAAAAAATAATTAGTACATGTATATTCGTCCCCTTGAATATTTCTCACTTCTTTGTGTTGTAAGCATTCAAAGTCCTTTCTTTTAGCTTTTCAAAATATTTATTAAGTCATGAAAAACATTCATCTGACCATGCTGTAGAACACTAGAAATTATTTTTTCCCATTTAGTTGTAACTTTTGTATCTGGTAACCAACCTTTCCCAATCTTCCCCTCTCCCCATATCCTTCCCAGCCTCTATATTCAAAATTCTTCTTCTGATATTGTAAAAATGAATAAAATCAGATAAATGGTGTAGGTGAGTAAAAAAATGGAGTTTTCCTGACCCTGAGCCACACCAACATTTACAGATGTAGTAGAGAAGAAACAGACCTCAAGGAGTTCTAAAAGAGGGACTAGTGAGGTGTAGGCACCAAGAGAATAAATCACTACTGTCAAACAATGTTACTATTTGTCTGATAATTAATGATTATCTTAGCTAACCTTATCATGCATGTATTTTAGTTATTTTTTTCCCTAGTGAAATGTTTCCATTAAATAAAGAAGTTATTTCAACAGAGGTTTCTTTCAATTACATTGTGCTTTGCAAATGCAGAGCCTAAATAGGATATATTTTTATTGTATTTTTTCACCTTATAATATTTTTAAGTGTATTTTGGTATGAACACATATTGTGCTATTTTTGATGGCTTTTTGAATAGTTAATGATGTGAGAATCAAAGCTCTGTAACAACATTTTTCATGCTTTTAAAAGCAAAGGATTGTAGAGTACTGGGATTTGTATAAAGGCTTGAAACTCTTCATTATAAAATATATGAAAACCAGTTTTCAATAGAAGGACTGTATTTATTACAATAAGAGTTAGAACTCAACCGAAAGAAACACTATTTTCCCAAAGAATTAGAAATAAGAAAGAAGAAAATCTACATACATAGGATGACTATGTAGATTTTCTTCATGTCTTCTAATTCTTTGGGAAAATAATCTTCATACACTATACTTTTGACTTATTTATTTGTTTCTAAATTACTTAAAAAGTCTTAATTGACTATCAAGTGAGCAAATAAAAGAGAGTAAGAGACTGAAATGACAGTGTTTTCTGTAAACTTTCTGAGTTGTTGTGGCACGATAAAGATACCTCAGGGCCGTTTATAAAGAACTCTGCCAAAAATGGTCCACTCAAAAATCTTCTTCATGGTTCTTTAATATTTTCTGCTTAGCAGAATGCTTCCACAATTAGCTCTTAACAGTAGCCACATAACCATCTTTGTATTGTCAGTGACGGTATGATTATCTTATTTTAATATACAAAAACTGGGCCACCATGATGTTACCTGAATGCCCATAATCATAAGGAATGTTAGGGGTGGTCACAGTGTGGCAGGACACAGTATCTTCTACGTCATTGCCTGTCTTTTCTGGACACTACTTGTCTCTACTCTCAGATTTTCCCCTGGGAAAAGAAAAAAAAGTCACGTAGGATGAGGCCAGAAGAGTGTTTTTTCCTATTAGGTTTTATTCTCAGATCTGCAATGAGAAAATAAGGCTGGATCCTCTTCCATAAATTAGGTGTTAAGCAGTGAAATGCCTTGTTTCTCATCACCTTGGATGGCACAGAAGGGTTCTATTTGGGATAGGAGGAACAGAGCTTGTTTAACAAAAATGAACTATGAGTCCCTCTAACCTCCAATGCGCTCCTTTTTCATGAATGGGTCTAGTGGCATTCACCCAGGGCTGCTACCAGTCAGGGCTTTTTGTCTGTTTCATTAACCACTGAAGAACAAGCCACTGAATGTGGCTCATGTGAGTTTTGTAGATAGCTCTCCACTGTCCAAATTGTTATTTATCAATTTTTAGTGTCAGGGAATATGGAAAATGCAGATATATGAAACCAAAAAGAGAAAAACATTATTATAAATTCATGCCCAGATGATTATTGTTGTGTATAACTATCTCTGCATGTCTTTCATGATATTGTTAATGTTATAAAAAAAAAAAGAGGACAATGGTTTGAAAAGATAAAGAGTATGCAAATTTTTGAAGCTTTGAAATATATTGATGATTATACACTAGCAATTTTTTGGAAGATTTAATTTATGATACTAGCATAGCACAATCTTCATTTAACTTTATTATTCCAAATTCAGACAATTTTCTTCAAAATCCTAGCACAATTTACTAAAAAATATACCCCTCATCCTGCCTTAAAATTCCACTTTTGTTAACTAAAGTGGATATTCATACTTGGATAATTGTCTGGGCCTTCTCTTCATTTTTATTGAAATGTATAAGTGACACACGTGCATTACAATATATGTACACGTACACAAGAGTAATACCATGATGTTTTATGTATTGCAAATTTTTACACATGGCGTGAGTTTAGTTAACATTATAAAATTCACCATATGTTGTAATAGCAATAATCATTGGTTATTTTCAAACTTTCTAGCGTTCTCAAGTGAAATATTACTAGCTCAAAAAATATTTTTTTTCCTAATTTCAGGTGAAGCAAACCCAAAATATGCTTCAAAAATCTGTTATATCATTGTTAATGCTATGATATGTCAAAAGAATCCAAAAATACATATATTAAGAGAAATGTATTAATATAAATGTATGATTCAGCATTAGAAAGCATTCACTTATCTCAACAGATGGTGAATCTTACTCTAAGCAACTGCAAATTATTCTCCTTAAGTACCATATTCCTATCAGGACTACTTTTTCCAAAAAAAAAAGATAGAGAATACATTTTCCTCCATCTTGAAAATGTGAAAATGACAAGCAATATGAGTTGCATTTTTTCCAGAATATGTGTTTCATTGATCCTTTGTTTAAGAACAGCTGGAAAGTAACTTTACATTACATTTATCCCATGACACATAATTTCAACTGTGAGAATTAGTAGCAGAATGAATGACAAATGATGGGGAAGGATTGACAGATGTTAGTAATTGTATGTGCTACCTTGGTTATTCTGTTCTGTCCAGACTTCATTTTGTCATCCTTTATACATTAAGCCTACTCATTCATCTTGTAGAAAGATGGAAAATTACATAAATGGGTTATTCGGTTGTATTAGCGCTGATAGAATAGAAATGAGCATTACCATCAAAAGTGTCTATGTATTAGAGCTCATCAGAAGTGAGATGGTCTGCAGTACCCATCGTCTCACAGGAAAGTCAGTGTTTTCTTGGGCAGAGGGTTCCAACCACAGAGGAAGACTTCTTTCCATCTGAAAACTTTAGAAAACGGGAAAAATGAATAACATATTTACCTGCAGGAGAGAATACATGTTCAATATAATATATATTTTCTAAGTTAGGCAGTAGATAGGTCATACTTCTGGGAAAATCTCTCTCCTACTAAGAATATTAAATGAAAAAGCCCAAAATTCAGTAATTTAATTTAATTAGAAAATAAGATGACTGGTACTCTCCTAGTTTATAAACATAATAAAATGATAGAAAATTGCCTGTAGCATGACAGGGGACACTGCTTTCAAGACATTTAGAGAACACAGAAACTACATTCTAATAATTTTAATTCAATGCCACTGATCTTCCAATGCTTCCTTTGTCAACTGCCAGAGTTTCCTTCCAAATAACCAAAAATACACTACTTTTTATACAAAGTAGTTTATATCACACTAGATTATGTTTCCCATCAAACTCAAAAGAATCAAAACACAATTTCATTGTTTCAGTATCATAGATACCATTCCCATTTTTGTCTGGTCAAAAATAATATAATCGTTTCAAATACTGGAAGGAAAAAAATCTTTACACTCTATTATAGTTTGCCTTTTAAAGAGAATGTAGGAAAATAAAACTGAATTAACCCTACCTAATCTTTTATTAGACTTATTTCATTATTTCATTTGTCAAATATTCTTCATGTAAGGTGACAGCAGACATTCCAAGCTCTATGAATTTAGGGGCACCTACAATCTTATATAATGATATTACTATATCACCACATTGCACGCAGAAGTATGTTAAACAAGTGTTTAGTGAATAAATGAATTACTCATAATATATACAAGGCAGAGAGTCACAGGTGATTTCAAAATATTATTGAGGTTGCATATGCGTGAGTATTAGGAGGAGGAAGAGATCTTGTTCTCTGCTGAGAGCTTCCCAGTAAGTGTTCACCATATTGATCAAATCATTTACTTCTTCATAACTCCATATCTTCCTCAGTGTCTCTTATCTCCTTGGAAGAGAAGATTTGGCCAGAATTTCTGAGAACAACCACTTCTTTCCTCCTTTTTCACTAAGACAAACTTTTCTGTGGAGATATCACTTAAGAATGGCTGAGTTTTTACAACATAGGCTAACTTCTAGAAAAATTCTAGAAAACCACCAGGTTCTAGTGCTGCCCTTAAAATAACAGTCATAAAAGAAGAATGATGGTAGCCCCATAATAAAGACCTCTCTTCCCTGGCACATCAGTGAAACTGCATAATCTGTGCGGTGAAATATAAAACTATCACCATGATCACTGGTTCCCATTTTATGCACAAGTAAATAAACATTTAAAAGTTTCCATTTTAACTTAATTATTACTAACGTTTTTGTCTCTGTATCTCTATAGAGTTGGAGTGTGGTAGGACGGCTTCATTTTCTGTTTTGTGTTTTTTTTCTCCTTATCTGTTAATGAAACTTTGAAAAACATACACAAATAATGGATTGCATATACGTGTGAATACATTTGCATGTAGGTGCTATAGTTAAACTCTGACTCTATGTTATCAGTTCCAAGCTGACTCTTCATTCCCTTTTTACCATCTCATTCTTGTTTCAACTTTGCTCCAAACAGGGGCCACACATACCTATTTCTTCCTTTAGAATGGAGCTCTGATCAAAGCTAAGTCTGAAGCCTGGCCACCATTCTGTCTGACAGAAATCTCCGATGCCAATAAACTGTCTGAATCTCTCCCAGTTTCCCTGAAACAGTAATCAGCCTTCTCAGTAGGATTCAACCATAATCCCATATGGGATTTAGTGCCTGTTAATTATCTACTTGCTTTTCACCAATCACCTGTTGCTATACATCAGTGGTTGTCAAACTTTCATGTGCGTGAGAATTGCCCCGGGACTTTGTTAGAGGAACATATTCCAGGACTCCAACTCAATACATTCTGATTTGGGTAAGTCAAGCTAAGGAATGTGCCCCTTTAATAAACACACATGCTAATGTAGACACAGATAATACACAGAACAGATGTGGAGAACGTCTTGTAATAAATGTCTGTATGGGAAGATTTTGCTCACCTCATGCAGCTGTGCCCTCCACTAAAGTGAATCTCCCCAAGCTTGTGTCTCCCCCATAAGGTAAGTCTCTGTCCCAGGAATCTTGAACTTTTGGACCATTGGCTTACTTACCCACCTCACATGGTACTTTGTATACCATTTTATTTTCCTTATCAATTCTGGAGATACTCTGAGTAAAAGGGTAGGTTCTAAAGACCAAATAAATCCATAATCCCTTAACATAAGTGGCCCTCATTAACATCTTTAAGAGACAATGCTCTTGTCTTAAAATCATTCCTTAAAACTGTAGTTAAGGGTAACTCAACTTTTTCAACCTCTAACCATGACTTTGTGGCATCATAAGCAAAATATATCACTAAAAATTTTCAATAAAATCAGCATATTTAGTTGTAAAATAGAAATCTAATTAAATTGCTACAGCTCTAGGCTGCAAGGTTTGGCTTTATATAACTTTTGGCAGAACATATGTGAAGATGGTGTGAAATTGCTTCAGGGCATTTTCCTTTTGTGAGAAGTTACAAGTTTTATAATACAAAACAATTATTTTTCAGAGCTTATTAAGCTAAGTGTAATAGTTATTCTATAATCTTTATAATAATCCTATAATATGCCATAAATACTGCTGAATTTATATAACTTCTCATTAATTAATAGTGTACTTACAGAGTAAGGACCCAAACCACTATGCTTTTTGTTTTAATAAGAAAGAAACCAACAGGGGCATCCTGAGAATTTGTAGTAGAATAAAAGATTTTCTCCCTATTCACAATACCATTAGTGTCATGAGTGCCAGAGGAAAAAAGATTATTTCAGAATGGAACAATGTGAAATACACCACTTTTTGTCTAGGCAACTAGGGCAGCATGATGTAGTATTTTGAATGTATATATTGAACTTTCAGAGATTTTAAATATCCCATCCCTTTCACCCCGGACACTTAAGCATAATTATCAAATCATGAATCCTAATTTTTGGAGCCATTTTAGATGTCACAGAAGAAAGATTGCTGGGGGGTGGGGGATTAAATTTTAAGGCCTATTTTGAACTCATCTGTTGAGTGACCATGAACCCAGTGTTTAACTCTGTGGGTTTTGATTTCCTCCCCATAACATAAGTATTTCTGATTTGAAGTTAAATGAAAGTTATCAGAAGTCCCAGCAGAATGGAAGTATTTAAAGGAAGACATAGACACTGGGAGATAGATCTGAAACTTAGAGTCAACTACTAATTGTCTCTAAATTTGTTTCTTATTTCTTATTTTCCCTAAGAAAATAGGGATAGCAATTCTAACTCTTACAGTGGTTGTGAAGTCTAATTAATGTAATAGAGCCAAAATAAGTAGTAAATGTTGTGATGATGATAATGATGATGACAATGATATCACAACACCATCATCATCATTATTTATTTATAGTTTTTATTATTTTGTTATGGCATTTCATCACCATCAGAAAATCATTATGGAAGATGCAATGTTTAGTTAAGCATGTATTAAGTTTTTAGCTATTTGGGTGTCTACCTGAATGGACTAATATTTTCTAAAATAGTTAGAACTGCACTCAGAACTTTTCTACAGCTTTGTTTCTCAAAGTAACATTGGAACATTTGCTTCTGGAGGGAAATAGTGAAGCCATATTTCTAGAGTTTTTGTATCTTCATAGTTGGCATCGGCTAGAAACAGTAAGGGCACAAAATGAAAAAGTGAGATAGATAAAAATGTCACTGGAACTTCTTTAAGACAGAGCAAGGCTTAACTTACAGAATGACTGGGCAAGAGGCAAATGCTATGCTGCCACCCCTTTGGCAACCTGAGTCATCCTCACAAGAGATTGATGAATTGTGTAGTGGATTGCTAACATGAAGAAGAGTGTTTCCAAGGCAGACCAAACTGTGTTCCTCTCTATCGCTCCTCTCTAGTGAGAAAATACAAATAGACAGGTAGGTGGATAGGTAGATAGGTATAGAGGGGCAGAGAGAAAAGGAGAAATACAAAAATAAAAGATTTATAAATGTGATTTCCTATACTCAATATACTTTGTATTTATATGATACTAATGGTGTATATCATGAGATTTTAGATTCCTTGCCACATTTGTTTTTCCTTTTAAGAAAAGTTCCCAGTGTTGTTTCAGTTTACATTAATTTGATTACCAGGACTGAATTAAACAGTTCTTACATACGTCATGTGAGCTTCATTTTTCCTGTGTGGGCTTTGAATAAGTTTGCACTTGAATATGCACCAAAATGTTAATCACAGATAGATATGTGTGGTTTAATTGAAGTTTGAGTTTCTTCGTTTTGCTTACTTTACATCTTTAATCTTTTAATCATATATTTTTGCCCTTTTAATCACCTAATTAGAAGAACGATGACATGCAAGCCCTTATTCCATATGCATTTGTCTTCGTATTTGTTAAACAACTGGAATGCATTGAGTGCCGAGCTGGTGGCTAGGAATAGAAGTACATGTAAGACATGATGTCTGTTCACTTAGGGTCCATTAGCCAGAGGGAGAATGTCCTGAGTGTTAGAACGTTATAACTGTTACTCAAAAACAAAACAAAACAAAACGAAACAAAACCCAATGAGAAGAACTACATTTCAAAAGCAATGAAATGAAATGTGATCCTTGAAGAATTCGTAGGAATTTGACAAAACTCTATATGTAGCTAAGAAGAGAAAGGTGTTCCAAGAAGAGGAACCATCATAAGCAAAGGCACAAGTTTTTGTAAATATGGCCAGACTGGCAAATTGAATTACTTTGCATAGTGAAACATAGAGTAATTGATTGGAAGATTATTCGAGAAGACTTAGAAAAGAAAGGTACATATACATCAGGCAAAGAGCATTCCTCTTGCTCACATTCCTAATCTTTTTAACTAAGAAGATTAAAATGTATTCTATAGCCATGGGGGAGGGGATTATTAAATACCCTTATGTTGGAAGCAACATTATTAAAATTTAAGCACAGAAAAATCAAACCAATTTTTATGCAGGATAGACTGGTGTTTAGCATTACATATTGTATTACTAGAATCTGAATTGATAGTAACTATGAAAATAGAAAGGAATAGATCATATATATATACACATATACACACACACACACACATATAAACACCTGGGAGCACTTTCTGACTAATTGAATTTGAAGCATGGTAGGAAGTAGGAAGGAAGTGTCTGGAGTAAATCCCCTATTACTAATGTAGTTGAGTAGGTGAAAGGTAGTGCCTCTCCCAAGAATAAAAAAAAAAAATTGCCAGGAGAGGCCCTCCTTCTGAAAGGAGATGCATGTCCTGGGATAACAGGTGGAGACAGAAGACATAACCAGTGGGTTAGCAGATTCACAGGTGGTATGTAATGGAAATGGTAACTCAGGAGCCAGCTAATCAATTCACAAATTCATTTACTTAATAAGTCATTGGTAGTTATAAAAGCTAAAACTATAACAGTAGTATTATACAAGGAAATACGGTGGGACAAAAATGGAGAGGGCAAAATGGGTGTCTGGGGAAGTATTTAAGGACTCAGATTAACAAAGAGGCCAATGAGAGCCCCCTGAAAAGTTGTCAGAAAGGTAGAGGTAGGGGAATATAGCAGAGAATGTTATTAGGGATCCCCAAAGAGAATTAATCATCAATGTCAAATACAGTAAGTGTTGTATAAGAATTGAAAAAATTGCACTGAAATTGGTAATTAGATTGCCATTAAAGGCATGCCCTTAGTATTTTTCTGTAGAGCAAATTTGATGGAGCAAGGTTCTAATCAAGATGAAGTGAATGAAAGACAAGAAAGCAGCAAGTTTTCCACGAAAATTAGTTACAAAGGAAGAAGAGAAATAAAATAATTTCAAAAGGAGAAACACAGGGTTGAGGGATTTTCTCATTGCTGTGTTTGTGCGTTTACTCTCTTGTTTGCTTGTGCTTTTGAGGGAGAGGAGGCTTATGCATGTTTGAAAGCTTCTGAAAAGGATCCAATATTTTCCCTTGTATTACCAAGTAAATTATAAACATGAGCGCAAAACCTGGAGCGAACACACGGAGAGATATAAAGATACCTGCATCACCCAGTTCCCTTCTCCGCGTCTCCCTCACTCTCTGTCACCTGCTCCTCCTTGGGCTCCTCTTCCTCATCCTTCTGCACCTCATTCTTCTGTTTCACCTGTTGCTCTTACTCTCATTCTCTCTGCTCCTTCATTTCTCTTACCCTTCTTTCTCTTTCCTTTTTGTTCACAATTCAGTTTTATGTTGCAGAGTTCAAATTACTTCTGTCGTTGACTATAAGACCTGTGAAGAGCACTTGGTTTGGGAATTATCACCTATGCTTCAGAATCCTTTGTATGTAGATTTTATCTTTCTGAAAACTGTTGTCAAAGCATAGTAACTATTTGTAACTAACTCTTGCCACCAGAGTGGCGGCTGGGAAATCTCTCTGCAATTTGGTTTTGAAGCTGGACAGTGGGTACTGGATTATAATCGTCCTCTGAAGACATGGTATGATGGATGTGTAAGAAGGCAAATTTAGATAAACCAGTTTTACTTTATTAATGATAATTAGCACTTTCATTAGTTTACTTTATTATTGTTCTAAATGAGCAAGAATCATATAGGTAATCATGACATTTTATCAAATATTTTCCCTTACACAAATCTGTTTTCGAGTACCTTGTATATTACAATTATAATATGCTATCATCTTTAATTGAAACATCTAATAAAAATGTTTACTTGTATAGCCAAGAATTACTCAAATGTGAATTCAACTACACGTGAACCAACTTCATCTTGAATCATTTTGACTTCCCAACCATGATAATTCTAAGAGTTAAATAAGCAAATATGCATTTACTTCAGGTCCTACAACAAGAAAAGTTTTTGTTACATAGCCTCAAGGTAAAAGTTTAGGAATTAAATATTTTTGCATTCATACCATGTGTCAAATCATATAGTCATATGATTTTTCCTTTTTACCCTGTTGATGTAAATAAAATTAATAGATTTTTAAGTGTTGAATCAGCCTTAAGTAGTTGAAATAAGTTCTACTTGGTCATAGTGTATAATTCTTTATATAATCTGCTGAATTCAATTTGCTAATATTTTGTTGAGAATTTTTGCTTCTATGTTCATGAGAGATGTTGATCTGTAGTTTTCTTTTTCTCTTCAGTAATGTCTTAGTTCGTGTTTGTGCTCAGGGTTATACTGGCTTCATAGAATGGTCAAAGAAATGTTTCCTCTGTGTGTGATTTTCTGGAATTGTGTGCAGGATTGGTATCATTTCTTTTCTTTTTTTTTGAGACAGAGTCTCAAGCTATCACCCTGAGTAGAGTGCTGTGGCATCACAGTTTACAGCAACCTCCAACTCTTGGGCTTAAGCTGTTCTCTTGCCTCAGGTGCCTGCCACAACGCCCAGCTATTTTTTGATTGTAGTTGTCATTGTTGTTTGATAGGCCCAGGTTGGATTCCAACCCACTCAGCTCCACTGAGTACAGGTCCAGAGCCAGATTGGTTTCATTTCTATTTAAATGTTTCACCAATGACTTTGCCAATGACAATAACTGAAGCCAGTATTTCATTTTTAAGAAGGTTATTAATTATTGATTCAATTTTGTTAATAGATATACACTATTTAAATTATCTATTTCTTCTTGTTTGAATTTTGGTAGTTTGTATCTTTCAAGGAATTGGTTCCTTTTGTCTAAACTATCAAATTTGTGTGTAGTTATTTATAGTATTCCTTTGTTATTATTTTATTATTCATAGAATGTATAGTGAGGGATATTTTTCTTTTCTAATATTGCTAATTTTGTCTTCACTCTTTCTACCATCATTTTTTTTTCTTTTAGGTTAGACTGGCTGAGGTTTATCAATTTATGGATATTCGGAAAGACTCAGCTTTTGATTTTATTGATTTTTCCCTATTGTTTTACTATTTCTGATTTCTTTAGTTTCTGTCTTACTTTTAATTATATATTTTTCTACTGGGTATTTGTAATGATGTCTAAATGACATGTTGAATCATCCTCTCACTTTAAAGTGGGCACTTTCTCACACAAATTGTCTACCACTCCAAACCTCAGTTCCATTTTTTGTAAATGAAGTTATGTTTCAGACTCCATGAGGTTGTAGGCTTAGAGTCAACATGTACTATACTATAGGTATCAGCAAAGTACATGAGCTACATTGAGGAGAAAAATCTAAAAAAAAACAGGAATTCTGCGCCCATTATTTGAAAAGGCTTCTTTGAGGAAATTTGTTATTGCAAAGTTATCCAAGTTCAAAGGAGAAATATAGCTGTCTTCTTCATTAACCTTGAGATGTAACAAAACTTTGAAGGTTGGCAAAGCAAAATGTAAAGGTGCACTACTAAATTGAAATTTGTTGAAAATCAGATGCATACGTATATTATGTATCACTCAGAGTCTGAGACCTAAAGTAGGTTTTTTGCATTCCTTTGCTTATAACCCTCCATTTTGGAAATGAAGAAATGGAGGCTCAGAAATAAGAAGAGACTGCACTAATATAAAACTATTAGTTAATGGGAGCCCTGGGAATCTAGCACATTTCTTAAGAGTATCGGCCCAACGTCTATTCTGCCTTCAAGTGCTTGGGTTACACGGGATGCTTCTTTCCCTAACTACTCTGGCTAAAGATTCAAGGCCGAAAATATATAATGAAGTTCTGTAAGGTCATTTAAGGTAGCATTCTTGATAAAATATTCCTCGTGTTGGCAGGGACAAGGGTCTGGAATGACAATGATTTTTTTTTCTTGATATATAAAAATGTTGGCAAGCTAACAGATTTGTGAAATTCTACCTCTAATAATTCAGCTAAGCAGTATTATAGCATCTGGGAATTTCAAGACTCAGTAAATTATGATGTAGACAAATCTTTAATGTTTCAGCAACATCTCCTCCCATTGTCCCCAAATTTCCAATTATACTAAGTAAATATTTATTTGCATACGTCTCTTGATGACAAGCACAGCTTTCTACAATGCTAAATGATCAGAAAATGCAGGATAGTATATGTAGTACCATCCAACAAGGGAAAGTGTTTTCATCCTGCTGTTATAATAAATAAAAATGAAAATAGGTAATGAGTTAATAGATTTGCATCATGAATACTGATAGTCGAATTGAAAATAGACTTTTCCATTCTTTCTATTCTCTGTAATCTTTCACAAGTATTGATGACAAAATCACATTGTAAAAACAAATGATTTTGTAGTATTACCTTTATTTCCACTGCATTCCTGGCACAGTGCATTTTGCATAGTCATTACTCAATAAAAATGATAAGCATTTATTGAGTTTTTACAATGTGCCAAACATTCCACTAAGCACTTTAAATATATTTCTCATTCTAAACCTCATAAGAATGGCATAAAGTAAGTCCAGATATTAAAGAGATTAGATAAAAAAGACTTACAGGTTTTATTTAGAGGGAAAAAAATACCTTGCATAGAGTTACACAAGGAATGAAAATCAGATTTAAAGCTTAATGCAATATGATTCTAGATTCTTCTTTACTTTCATATCATTTTGTTATTTTATTTTGCTATTATAATTATAATAATTATTATTATTTTGAGGCAGAGTCTCACTTTGTTGCTCTGGGTAGAAGGCTGTGGCGTCACAGCTCACAGCAACCTCCAGCTCTTGGGCTTGGGCAGTTCTTTTGCCTCAGCCTCCCAAGTAGCTGGGACTATAGGTGCCTGCCACAATGCCTGGCTATTTTTTATTTTCTAATTGCAGTTTGGCTGGGGCCAGTGCCCTACTCACTGAGCCACAGGCACTGCCCAACTTTCATACCATTTTGATCTTCAAATGATTATTATTGACAGAGTGTGACATGTTGACGCTAACACAAATGGCCACAAATAGCTGCATAGGGTCTTGCAAGGCTTGTTTTTCAAATAACTTTGAGAAGGAAAATCGTCAATAAAGTTATGGTACAAGCCGACATTGCTATTATGTTTCTTTAGATGGAAAAGTTATACTTTTAAAATGTCAGATGTTTTGTCTTTTTAATAATATTATCATGCTTTTTTATAAAGTTAAAAAGTAGAAAATCATGAAATAAAATTTAAAATGGCAAGTAATTATACCATTCATGTTTCATATTTTCTATATAAATATATATGCATGAATGCATATATATTAATATATACATGTGCAATAAAATCTCTGTGAATTGACCACCTAAGGGACTGGTCAGCATACAAAGGTTGTCAACATAAAGAACTAGGCCTCCTGTACTGACACATACATGTGGTGCATTTCTAGTCTGTGAAAATGAGCCCAGTTTAAGGAGGTGGTCAGTGTAGGGAGGGGGTCAGTTATGGAGGTTCTACTGTATATACTGTAACCTCTCTATGATAGCATTATTATACCTAACCAATACCTTTGGGCCATTGTCCATAATATTTATATTCTTCTATAAAACTCTTTTTAATGTAGAATACTAGACCTTTTTTAATATGTTAGAATGTGATTGATTTTCTGTCCTATTTGGTAACTGAAGAGTGGAGAGAAAGATGTGGTATGGGCTGTCCTACTGGGAGGCCCCCAGTTTGTGTTCTTTCTACCCTCAGTTTGGAAAAGTCATTTTGGAATCAGGCCATTTCCACTGGTTTTCTGTTCAGCTGGGTTTTCATTTCTAGCACACAGTAAACCAGTGGCAATGAAGGCAGTAGTAGCAGAAATGGTCTGTCTCAAGTACAGGTAAAAATGAGATGCATTGCTTATAGAGTTTTTTTTTTTTTTTTTGCAGTTTTTGGCCAGGGCTGACTGTTTGAACCAGCCACCTCCAGCATATGGAGCTGACGCCCTACTCCTTTGAGCCACAGGCACTGCCCTGCTTGTAGAGTTTTGAAAATAATAATAAAACGAAATAAGAGGTGGTCTTTTATAAATCACCATTCACAGGCAGTTAAAACAATGTCAATGACACAATAACTCTTCTATGTTGGGATGTGGACCCCTCCCACCCCCACTCTTTGACCCTTACCGTTATGACCATAACCCACAGCTTACCAAGATAAAGGAAAAATTGCATCACACACATCTTTAAATTCTGTATAGCCGAAACCAAACAATTTGAGTAGCTTATTTTGCATGTTGTTTGCACATACGCATAAAAATTTCCCAACTGGGGTGTACCTTTTTTGTTTCAGATAGTCCCTTCTCCTTTATCCTTTCCTTATTTAAATTAAAAGATACATGTTTGTCTCCCAAGCTCTTTCATATGTATTCCTAATGAAACTAAGCCCATTTTTAAAGATGAATGATTTGGCCCCTGTTTGCTTTCTGTCTTATTTCCCTTTTCCTGAAAGGTTTTGATATTTCTGATATTAGACATTAGACATACTGACGCTGATGTGGGATTTTATTATATTTATGTTACTTTCTTCTTTTAAGTCCTTTCTTAGAAAAGGGCCTTTCCCCTACATTTAAATTGCAGTCCTCTCCACCCTGACCTTTGTTTTTTTTTTTGTTTTTTTTTTCATTGTTTGGGATTCATTGAGGGTACAAAGAATTAGGTTACAATAGCCAGGTGTTGTGGCAGGCACCTGTAGTCCCAGCTACTTGGGAGGCTGAAGCAAGAGACTCGCTTAAGCCCAAGAACTGGAGGTTGCTGTGAGTTATGATGCCACAGCACTCTACCGAGGGCAATAAAGTGAGACTCTGACTCTAAAGAAAAAAAAAAATAGAATTAGGTTACACTGATTACATTTGTTATGTAAAGTCCCATTTATAATTGTGTCCCGCCACCCCCTCTCCCTGTTCCCTCATTCCCCTACCCTCAGCTGTATTATATCATATACTCCCTTCATGTTAGATGAGTAAATTGGATTCTTGATTCCCCAGTCTTGTGATGCTTTACTAAGAAGGTGATAAAAGCTGATCATGTTGTCTGAAAGATGCCTAAGGCCTACAGCTGAGAATAGCTAAAATTGGAATCAATCATGATACAAGGATTGATCCTGATTAAAAAATTTTTTAAAGTGTATAGGTTGGGAAATCTATGGTCTATGTGGATGAATTATAAAAGTCTTACCCGTACCTTACATGTTTTGAGGAGTGATTATACCAAAACTGTATATGTGTGTGCCATTCTGAGAAACTAGATTATCACTTATAGTCAAGACTTTGCAGCCTGTTAATTAAAAGTGCGTCAAATTTATAACCATTTTCTCTATAAAATAGCTTCTTAATGTGTACTATGAGTTACAGTAAAACAATTTAACACTACAAAATGGCAGTCGAATATGAGAATCCGAGTCTGCCAAAGATTAAAAAAAAGTTAAGAAGTAGAAAATGGAGATTCCTCTTGAAATTATTAAAGTTAGACTTAAAATTTGAGTGGAATTTTGTATACACTTATTTTACTTGTTATTTTAGAATATAAAATAGATTAAGGTATTATCTTGAATTTTTAAGGGTATCTGAAGTTTTTATTATTATGACAAAATCATATAACATAGTCTACCCTCTCAACACATTTTTAAGAATATGGCCCAACATTGTTAACTATACGCACATTGTTATGGATCATATTTCTATCACTTTCTCATTTTGCATGGACAGAAACTCTATACCCATTAAACAATATCTTCTCATATCCTGCTCCCTTCATCCCCTGGCCAACACCATTGTAATTTCTGCCTCTAAGAGTTTGACTGCTTTAGATACCTCCCCAAGTCACATAGTATTTGTCCTTGCTTAGTATAATGCCCCCAAGGCCCATCCACATTATAGTATATAACAAGATTTTCCTTTTTCTGTCCAAATAATATTCCATGTACATATATACCACATTTATTTGTATCCACTTATCCAGTAATGGATACTGCGATTGTTTTCTACTTTTTGCTTATTATGAGTAATGAGGTGATGAACACATACTTTTGTCCCTTGGGAGGATTGTGATCACTAATTCAATTTTATTGCTAGTTATAAATCTTTTCAGATTTTCCTTTTTCTTTTGTTTTTCTTTTATTAATTATTATTTTTCTTACTGCTAGTGATCTAGGTCAACAGATTTTTTAAAATCTTCTTTACAATTCAGTCTTAATAGTGTATGCTTCTAGAAATTTATTCGTTTCTTTGAGGGTTGTCCAATGTGGTGGCATACTTCCATAATTGTTCATAGTCGTCTCCTAAAATCCCTTGTATGCCTGTAGTATCAGTTGTAATGGCTCCTCTTTCATTTCTGATTTTATTTATTTGCATTTTCTCTCTTTTATCCTAGTTATTTTACTAACGGTTTGCCAATTATTTTTATTTTTTTCCAGAAAAACAATTTAGTATTATTTCTTTTTATGTATGTTGGGGATTCATTGAGGGTACAAGGAACCAGGTTACATTGATTGCATTTATTAGGTAAAGTCCCCATTATAATTGTGTCCTGCTATCAAAAGGTGTGTTACACACCATAACCCCAAACTCCCCTTCCGCCCTTTGTCCATATGCTCTCCTCTTCCCCCCACCACCATGTACTAGGTCATTAATTGTCCTCAGATCAGAGGTGAGTACACTGGATTCTTGCTCCTCCATTCTTGTGTTGCTTTACTAAGAAGAATATGAGGAGTGCGTTGGTGGTATAGTGGTGAGCATAGCTGCCTTCCAAGAAGAATATGTTCCACTTCTATCCAAGTTAATACAAAAGTTGTAAAGTTTCCATCTTTTTGATAGCTGAATACTATTCCATGGTATACACATACCACAGCTTGTTAATCCATTCCTGGTTGGTGGGGATTTAGGCTGTTTCCACATCTTAGCAATTGTAAATGAACTATGATAAACATCTAGTGCAAATGTCCTTATGGTAAAGGATTTTTTTTTCTTCTGGGTAGATGCCTAGTAATGGGATTGCAGGACGAAATGGGAGGTCTAATTTGAGTTCTCTATTCTCTATTTCATTTATTTCTAATCAAGTCTTTATTCTTTTATTGTTTCTGCTTATTTGAAATTTAGTTTGTTTTCATTTTTCTTTTCCTGGAGTTATAAATTTTGGTTGTTTATTTGAGATCTTTCTTCTTTTAGCATGCAGGCATTTACTATAAATTTCTCTCTTACCACTGCATACATGGCACCCCACAGGTTTTGGTATTTTGTGGTTTTATTTTCATTTGTCTCAATATAGTTCTAATTTCCCTTTTGATTTCTTCTTTGACTCTATCTTCATTTAAATGTGGTTAATTTTTATGCATTTTTGAATTTTTCAGTTTTTTTTTCTGTTACTATTGCTTTCTACTTTCATTCCGTGCAGTCAAAGATACTTACTATGTTCCAATGTTTTTACCTTTGATGAAACTTGTTTTGGGACCTAATCAATGATTTATCCTAAACAACATTCCTTATGCTCTTGAGAAGAAAATGTATTCTGCTGCTGTTTGGTGGGCTGGTCTGTATATGTCTAATAAGTCCATATGTTCTATAGGGTCTGTTCAAGTCCTCTCTCTCTTGATTGATCTTCTGTCTGGAAACTTCATTCATTATTGAATGTGGAGTGTTGAGATTTCCTACTATTATTGTGTTGCTTTGATTTCCATCTCTACTTCCATCAATACATGTTTCACAGATTTGAGTGCTTTGATAACAGGTGATATATATTTACTATTGTTACATTTTCTCTGGAAGTTGGCTCTTTCATCATTATATAACATCTTTCTACGTCTCTGAGGACAGATATAAATATATTTACTGTGCTCTCTTTTGGTTAACATTTCATGGTGGTGCATCTTTTTCCTTCTTTCATTTTCAGCCTATACATGTCCTTAAATCTAAAGTGACTCTTTGTACACAGATAGAGTAGGGGTGTGTGTGTGTATATTGAGGGGTCCACTGAGCTTCTCAAATCTGTATATTTACTTGTATGTAATCTATAAATCTTTTGCCAGAATTTAATCCATGACATATAAATAAATTACCAATTGGTAAGGATTTACTCTTGCCATTTTGTTCAATAGTTTCTCCTTTTCTGTCTATCTTAATCAGTTTGGACTGCTATTATCATAAAGGAAATGGTTTACATAAAAAGCATTAATTTTTTATAGTTATGGAGACTGAAAAGTCTGAAATCAAGGTGTCTTCAGGTTCAGTGTCAAGTGGGGGCCTGTTACCTGGTTTGTAGATGGCCTGTGTACCCATTGTTTCCTCACTTTGTGGAGAGCAAACAGTGAGATCTTGTGTCTTCACCTCCTTTTATCTGGGCAGTAATCTCACTAACGGGGGCTCCAATGTCATGATTTAATTACCTCCTAAAGGCTTACCTACAAATAACATTACATTGGGAAATTAGGTCTCAGCATATGAATTTTCAGGGGGACATAAATGGTTCACAGCACTATCTTACAGCTTTTAGGATTGTATTCTTTTCTTAGTTTCTAACTTTCCTTTTGCTCCTTTTTTTTGCAGTGACATTCTTTTATTCCTTTATAATTTTATTGTGTCTATCTTATATTGGTATTTTCTTGAGGTTCCCATGGGACTTACATAAAATATTTTATCTTTACAACAATATATTTTAAGCTGATGGCAACTTAACTCTAATCACATATAAAACTCTACTCTTTCTCTCCCTTACCTTTTAAAAATTGATGTCATAAATTACATCTTTTTAAGTTGTATTTTTATTAATATATTTTAATAAGTATAGTTTTATGGTTTTGTTTTTAATTCCTATGTTTGGAATTAAAAGTAATTTATAGACCGCCATTAAAATATTACAATATTTTGCATTTGTCTATAAGTTTTATTAGTGAGTTTTATACTTAGATATGCTTTCATTGCTGTCTTGTGTCCTTTCATTTCAATTTGAAATTGTTTTAGCATTTCTTATAGGGCAGGTATACTGGGATATATTCCTGCAGTTTTTGTTTAACTGGGAAAATCTTTGTTTCTCCTTCATTTATGAAGGCCATTTTTTTCTGCATATGGTATTTGTGGCTGACATTCTTCTTTAACACTTTGAACATATCATTCCCATTACTTTTGGCTTATAAGTTTTCTGCTGAAAACTTCTGTTATAGCTTATAAAAGATCCTGCGTTTGTGATAAGTCTCTTTTTTTCTTTCTGCTGGGAAATTCTATTTGTTATTGAATTTTGTCCATTATCACAGATCTCACTGTGAATTTCTTTATGTTAATAACAGCTGTACTCCACTGAGCTTCTCAAATCTGCATAGCAACTTTCTTTCCCCAGATTTTAGAAGTTTCTTACCATTATTCTTTAAATAATCTCTCTGGATCATTCTCTCTTGTCTTTTTCTTCTGGAACTATGTTGGTCATTTTATGATGTCTTATAAGTCTTTTAGACATTTTTCATTCTTTGCCATTTTTAAGATTTTTCTGGCTGTATAATTTCAAATGACCTATTTTGATGATTGTTTCTTTAGATTGATCAAGTTTTCAGTTGAATTTCTCCAGCTATTTTCTTCAGTTACTATGTTCTTTAACTTCAAAATTTTTATTTCATTTAAACTTTTTTCTGTCACTTTGTTATTCTCATTTTGTTCTTGTATTGTTTTTCTGATCTCAGTAATTGTCTTTTAAGTTTTTTTTAAATTTTTAGTCAAGTAATTTATATACATCTGTTTTCTTAGACTTCATTTCTAGATATTTATTTTGGTTCTTTGATAAGATCATGTTTCCTACATCTTTGTGTGCCTTGCAACTTTGTGTTGGAATTCATGTATTTAAAAATAAAAAAAGCAGGTCTGTCTCATAGACTTTATATAGTGGCTTCATTCAGGAAAATACCTTAACCAATCACCTTAGCTAAGACTAGGGGCTTCTCAAGCCTTTTACAGGTACACATTTTCTCTAGGCTTATGCAGTTACAGAGACTTGCTAATTTCTTTCTCTGGAGTCTTTTGCTTCCTCTGGTGTCTGTCTTTGGTACTGCAGTTTCTCTGGCCCTGCCACCCACTGATGAGCTCTATTGCTCTCAGTGACATTCAGGCATCTAAGTTATGCCAGACATAGGGTGACCAGACGTCCCGCTTTTGGTGGGACAGTCCCGTCTTTTAACAATTTGTCCTGCGTCCCACAGCGTTTTAAAAAAGTCCCGATTTTTGGAAAGAATGCAGGAATGGGCGGGAGATCAAGAAGGGAATATACGGTTTTCTGCTGCCATGTGGCTATTTCGCTGGAATATGAGTTTTATATTATTTTTGTTAATTTTGTAATGATAAACTGTAATAATTACAAATAATTGTTGAGACGTGATTATCGTGCCCTGCCCCCCTCCCCCGCCATGTTGTCCCACTTTACAAATGTTAAAATCTGGTCATCCTAGCCAGACACCATCTGCAGTGTGAGTCAGACAAGACAGAAAATAATACCTCAGGGAATTCCCAGGAAAGCTGAATATCAAATGCACATTCCACTCCCGTATTTCCCTCCCAAGTATTCACTCCCCACTGTAACAATTATGGTGAGTTATGTTGGTTTCTGTGTATAGTATTATGTGTTAACTGATGAGTCCATAAGCTGCTGAGTTCTCTCTTTTTTTACTTTTAATTTTTTTTTTTTTGAGACAGAATTTCATTCTGCCATCCTGGGTAGAGTGCTAAGGCAGAATCACAGCTCACAGCAACCTCAAACTCTTAGGTTCAAGATATCTTCTTGCCTGAGATGCCTAAGTAGCTGGAAATACAGGCATCCTCTACAACACCCGGCTAGTTTTTTTGCTTGTTTGCTTGTTTTGTTTCTATTTTTAGTAAAGACAGGGTCTTGCTCTTGCTCAGGATGGTCTTGACCTCCTGAGCACAAGGAATCCACCTTCCTCAGCCTCCTTGAGTGCTAGATTACAGATGTGAGCCAGCAGGAGGCTGAGTTCTCTTTTGATCTTTGCTGTATCCAGGCATTCAAGTCATGCTCCTTCACTGCTAGTGAGTGCTCTAAATCGGTTCCTTGGGTAACTTCTCCTAAAGCTAAAATGTTTAATGTATGTTGCACTTTTCTCTTTCCCTCCCAAAGGAGGAATCTTGAGTTGACCTTTTCTTTCCAATTGCAAACCCTGCTATCTTGGGGGAGGGGTGACTTGTTTGAAATGAAATAGCTTTTCTTCCCCATGCAAAGTTGCTATTTTTGGCTTTGAAACTTCCTGGGGTTCTGCCAATTCTTGAATGATTTCTGAAGTTTATATGTAGGCTGTTTAGACCATATACTATTGTTGAATCAGTGTTCCTGTGAGGAACAAGGTCTGGGGCTTTCTATTGTACTGTTTTGATAACATGGCTGAACTCTTAAGGTCCATCTCCCATTCTATGAACAAAAAGGGCCAGTAAATATAATTTGGAACAACAATCAAAAAAGTTATGATGTGGTCTAATGCCTTGTTTTTCTATAATTAGTGAAGGTAATATTTTCTCATTATGGAGAATAGAGTTGAAGTTATAAGTTACCAATAACTGTGTTTTAAAAGAAATAAATCATATTGATGGATAGACTGGGAAAGCTGAAAAAGTGAGTGAAAGAGAGGCTCCCCTAAAGAATAGAGTATACTTTCCTAATCGCTATACTTCTTAGACATTTGCCATTAAATTTTGCACATATTAATCAGCAAAATCACAGAACAGACACAGCATTACCTAATCACTACAGTTTTATTATTAACTGATGCTTGCAAAATTACTTTTAGAAATTAGAGGCTCGGCACCTGTGGCTCAATCGGTTAAGGCGTCAGCCACGTACACCTAAGGTGGCAGGTTCGAATCCCCAGCCCAGGCCCGCCAAACAACAATGATGGCGCAACCAAAAAATGGCCAGGCATTGTGGCGGGTGCCTGTGATCCCAGCTACTTGGGAGGCTGAGGCAGGAGACTCGCTTGAGCCCAGGAGTTGGAGGTTGCTATGAGCTGTGATGCCATGGCGCTCTACCCAGGGGGATAGCTTGAGGCTCCGTCTCAAAAAAAATAAAATAAAATAAAAAATAAAAAAAATCACTGCTCTAAAGTGTCACAAAGTGTTTTACTTACATATCAAAACCAATTTGGCTAGGCCTTTTCAATTTATAGGAAACACCACTCACTGCATATCAGACAGCTCTGCTTGTTTAGGGCTAATTATTTGTCTGCCTCAACGTGAAACAACAATGAAGCACATAGAAACTCCATTTTAAGCTCTCGCTCTCTCACTCCCTCTTTCTTTCCTTTCCCTTTTCTGTGTTGATGGAATCTAGAGAGCAGTTTGTTTTGTGAGAATCCCAACAAATCATTTCTGAAATTTTGCCTGAAAGTCCCAAATGTCTGCCTTTAGTTAGGGTTTCCATGTGCTGGGTCAGTCCTTGGCAGAGACGGCCGGCTCTGACTTCAGCACCCTGGACAGCTATCTCTGCACCGTATATGCCGGTGGAACCAATACTATGGAACTGTAGTGATCACTCTGGATGAAAAGGAGGAAGAACGAAAGACACACAGCAGGCCCTGATTTGTGACAAATTAGCAAATCCCTCCTCTCTTCCTTCTGTCAATGACAGCTGTTTTGAGTTTATGAGGCTGAGAAAGACTGTCTATCCTCAAGAATAATGCCTCCTTATAAGTGCTAAATAAATATTGAATTAAGTAGTTAGGTGGGAGTATATGAATATCTTCATTTTGTCTTGAAATGCACCCAAAATTGTCAGTGGTTCTCTAATTTGAATGAGCATCAGAATCACCTGGACAGTTTGTTAAACCATGTATTGTTGACCCCCCTCCTCCAGAGTTTCTGTTTCACTTGATCTGTAATCCACGGTGGGAGCTGATATGGTTTGATGAATGGCTTGAAGATGGAGAAATCGACAACTATATGATAGGGCAAGTGGAGTAAAGTTCTAATGTCAGTGGGTACATATGTCTTCATTGTAAAACTCTTTCAACTTTTATGTATGTTTTAAAAGTTCCATAACAGAATGTTGAAAAATTACAATGTAGTTAGTGCCCAGAGTCTGAGTACTTTGCTTTTATTATTATTATTATTTCAAATTCAAATCGTTAGGTTACATTGCTTTCAATTCTAAGGTAAACTTCCATTGTAGTTGAGCCCTCCGCTGGGAGCATGCTGAACACCCTCACATTGTGCACCTTAGGTGAGATCCAACCAATCACCTTCCCTCCTACACCTCCCTCTACCTCCTCTCCCCTCCTCCTCCCCAAATTATACTTGTGTTTTATCTTTAATGTGGGCCTTTAGTTGTTTATATATTGGTTTCATATTAGTATTGAGTGCATTGGATAATTTTTTTTACATCCTTGAGATACTTGACTAAGAATAACATATTTCAATTTCCATCCAGGTAAACACCAGACATGTAAAGTCTCCATTTTTTTTATGGATTAATAGTTGAGTACTTTGCTTAAAGAGCACACAGAAATTTACAACTCAAACCTGTGCTCTCTCTCTCTCTCTCTCTCTCCTCTTAGAAAAGAAGAAAACAACCAAAGGACCCAACTAGAGAGGGGGTCCAAAGAAACTTAGATCCCCGCCTCATGCCAGTGGTCAGGAGGGGCAAAGAATGTTTCTTATTTTTTGTGCCACAGGAAATAGCTCAAGGGAATCATCTGGGTGGAAGTCATAAGGTCTTCTTAGCCAAAGATGGAATGAATGTGGGCAGAGGCCATAAGATTGTCTTGGCCCCAGATGGGATTATGAGATCAGAGCTTTTAAAAGCTCTGTGCTTCTGTTCAGGAGAAATTTGGGTTTTGAGATGATAGTCTATCATTTTCCTCCTTTGCCAGCAAAGTAATAATTTCCTCTTTCCTTATCCTCAAACCACTTTGTCCTCATTTTCCTGATGCAGCCTTGAGTATAAGTGCTGAACTTTTTCTTTCTTTTTTTTTTTTTTATTGTTGGGGATTCATTGAGGGTACAAAGAATCCAGTTACAATGATTGCATTTGTTAGGTAAAGTCCCTCTTATAATTGTATCCCTTCCCCCAAAAGCTACGTCAAACACCATGAACCCCCTGCCCCCTCCCTCCTTCCCTTTCTCTGCTCTCCCCTTCCCCTACCCCCCACCATGTACTAGATCGTCAACTGTCCTCATATAAGAATTGAGTATATAACATTCTTGCTTCTCCATTCTTGTGATGTTTACTAAGAATAATGTGTTCCACTTCCACCCAGGTTAATGCAAAGTATGTAAAGTCTCCATCTTTTTTTTTTTTTTTTTGAGACAGAGCCTCAAGCTGTCACCCTGGGTAGAGTGCAGTGACATTACAGCTCACAGCAACCTCCAACTCCTGGGCTCAAGCAAGTCTCCTGCCTCAGCCTCCCAAGTAGCTGGGACCACAGGTACCTGCCACAACGCCTGGCTATTTTTTTGGTTGCAGCCATCATTGTTGTTTGGTGGACTGGGCTGGATTCGAACCCTCCACCTTAGGTGTATGAGGCAGGCACCTTAGCTACTTGAGCTACAGGTGCCAAGCCGTCTCCATCTTTTTTAAAGGCTGAGTAGTATTCCATAGTATACATATACTGCAGATTGTTAATTCATTCCTGGGTTGGTGGGCATTTAGGCTGCTTCCACATTTTGGCAATTGTAAATTAAGTTGCGATAAACAGTCTAGTGCAAGTGTCTTTATGGTAAAAGGATTTTTTTCCTTCTGGGTAGATGCCCAGGAATGGGATTGAAGGATCAAATGGGAGGTCTAGCTTGAGTTCTTTGAAGGTTCCCCATAATTCCTTCCAAAAAGGTTGTATTAGTTTGCAGTCCCACCAGCAGTGTAAAAGTGTTCCCTTCTCTCCACATACCCACCAGCATATGCAGTTTTGAGGTTTTGTGATGTGGGCCATTTTCCCTGGGGTTAGGTGCTATCTCAGTGTGGTTTTGATTTGCATTTATCTAATAATTAGGGATGATGAGCATTTTTTCATATGTTTGTTAGCCATTCATCTGTCTTCTTTAGAGAAGGTTCCATTCATCCTTCTTGCCCATTGATATATGGTATTGTTGGCTTTTTTTCATGTAGATTAATTTGAGTTCTTTATAGATGCTAGTTATCAAGCTTTGGTCAGATTCAAAATATGCAAATATCCTTTCCCATTGTGTAGGTTGTCTATAGGTTTGGTCATTGTTTCCTTAGCTGTACAGAAGCTATGCAGTGTAATTAAGTCCCATTATTTTATTTTTGTTGTTGTTGCAATTGCCATGGAAGTCTTCTTCATAAAGTCTTTCCCCAGGCTGTTATCTTCAAGTGCTTTTTCCTATGCTTTTTTGAGGAATTTTATAATTTCACACCTTAATTTTAGGTCTTTTATTCATCTTGAATCAATTTTTTGTGAGTGGAGAAAGGTGAAGGTCCAGTTTCAGTCTTTTACATGTGGATATCCAGTTTTCCCACCACCATTAATCGAATAGGGATTTGTTCCCCCAGGGTATGTTCTTGCCTTGGTGATACTCACCCTCATACAGAAATCAGAAAACATTTTCTTTTCTTTTCTTTTTAAAATATCCTAAATGTTCTCCAGGAAGCAAATGTTTTCTTCCTCTCTTTTTCTTTTCTTTTCTTTTTTGTTTTTTTAATACAGAGCCTTTCTCTGTTACCTAGCTAGAGTACAATGGTGTCATCATAGCTCACTGCATACTCAATCTCCTGGGCTCAAGGGACTACAGGTGTGCACTACCACACCTGGCTAATTTTTCTATTTTTTGCAGAGACAGGAACCTCACTATATTGCCCACGCTGGTCTCAAACTCCTGGACTCAAGGGATCTTCCCATCTTGTCCTCCAAAACTTGTGGAATTACAGATGTGAGCCACCATGTTAGCCTACAGAAGTTTTCCATAAATAGCTAGAGAGTGAATTTTTAAGGCTTTGAGGGCACATAGTCTCTGTCACAATAACTCAACCTGCAAGGAAGCACCTACATGTAACATGTAAACAAGCAAATGTAGCTGTGTTCTAATAAAACTTCATTTATGGACAATGGAAAGAAGGAAAGGAGGGAGACAGGGAGGGAGGGATGGGGAGAGAGAGAGAGAAAAAGAAAGAAGAAAGGAAAGATGAAAGAAAGAGGAAGAAAGAAAGAAACTGTCAAGGAAAGCTGAGGAGTCTTGGGCTTATGCATGTGTGGCTTCTTCATGGCTACAGAGATACTCCAGCAACTGTCTGCCTCAGCAGCCAAAACCTGGTTAGGGTTGGATAGGTTGTGCCCTACAGACAGGTGGCTGGGAAAGATTGGCAGGCAGGGAACAATCATTCCCTCCAGAAGTTGTCTCTGGACAGAGAAAGAAAACATTTCTGCCCTCAGCCACCAAGAGGCAGCCCTGAGCTCACCCCTACTTGCTTCCAGCTGTCCCAGGGTGAGGGCTGCACCTCCTTCCTGTGTGTACCTTGTAGTCCAGGGCATGGCTCTGCCATAGGAGGGGCTGCATTACAAACTGTGAACCACTACAGGACAAAGCCAGTGTGCTATCAGAAATGGAGCTTGTCTTCAGGCTGGAAAAGTCCTTGTCAGCTGTTTCCAAGCAAGAACAATGATCACAATGCCAAATATGTGTTCTTCTCAAGGAGATACATGACTTTGGGCAACCACAAAAACATTCGGACTAGATACCAGAAAGACCTGTCCCAACATGTGGGCATGCTGCATACTGGTCAAGGAGTCTGTGGTATCTTCTTTCACAAAGGTTCATAAGTAACATAAAGGTTCATAATTAACACAAAGGTTCATAAGTAACAGCTCTACATGGGTGTGCTCTTGCCACCGCCCACCAGCGATCTTCAGACCGTACCTTTTGCAGTGTGTAGAAGTTGGGATAAGTCGAAGACAGAGAAGCAGGGGCAAAGAGAGGTGTGGAGCTGCCTCCAGGCCTGGCAGCCTGGACTGAGGCTTGGCTACAGGAGAAAGGTCTCTGTCTTTCCCCCACCCCTCTGCCACCAGACACAGGACAGAAGGTGGCTCAAACTAGGGAAAAGGAAAGCAGAGTGATGCCCCCACCTATGCTGCTCAGGAAAGCCCAAGTGATTTGTTGCCATGCTTTCTCCTTTGTACCTTTTTAATCAGCTTAATGAAGCCCTCCCACTTGTGGATACCAAAAAAAAAAAGGAGATGAAGAACAAGATGGAAAAAATAAATAACGTGAGAGTAAATAGCCCTGATGACTCAGCGCTGGATGTTGTGTTGCAGCCTGGGAGTAGAGGAGGAGCTGGCTTTGGAGAGACAAACTATCTCTTTCACCACCCCCTGAAGCATCACCAGGGCAGCTGGTCAAGGGGTCAGCTTCACACCCCTGCCCCATTGTTGCCTTGGGCAAAACAAACCCAGAGCGGGATAGTGCCTGTAGCTCAAAGGAGTAGGGTGCTGGCCCCATATGCCGGAGGTGGCAGGTTCAAACCCATCCTTGGCCAAAAACTGCAAAAAAAAAAAAACCAACCCAGAGCATCTCCCTTATGGATAATCATGGTGTCTTGTTAATTCTCTAACTCTAGCATCCAGCAGGTAGCCAGGCATACCTTAGGAACTGAATAAATGCTGGATCCTTTTTTGTGTGAATATATGGCAATTTCCCACATGTCTACTCCCTAACGCCTCCTTACTTCGTCTCTAGGGTAGGGTAAAGCTCCAGCCAGGGAGCTGGCAGGGACATTAGTTCATGAGTTCTTAGCACTCTCCTCACAGAGCTGTCACTCTGGCACCAACGTGCTCTCCCTACAGAGTAGGCCCCACATAGATTTTTCTCCTCTGAATTCTCCAGGAAGATATATTGATCCAGTCCAAGTGACATCAATAGACCCTGGTAACTGAATAAAGCTTCTGGAGTTTGCCTTAAAATATGCATGATGTAGCCTCAAGACACCACCAGGTAGCTCTGCCACCCGCCCTTCCCTGCTCTCCATCTATCATGACTATTAAACACCATCCTCTTTCAGCTTTGCCCTCCCCTCCCCATCCCAGACACTCCTCATCCAGGCTGATGTGAAGAGGCTGTGGGTAGAAATTAAAGGGCAAAGTGACAGGAAATGGAAGAAGCCATGCAATTCCACCCATGTTCCAGAGCAAACTTGTCAACCTAAAGATTTCCAGGGTTGTGGGGCCACTTCTGCCCTTACAAGGACATTACTCAGAAGCTGGGTTCCTTCATAAGGGGGTGGAATTCTGCTCTCTGCCCTGAAAGTCCCCACCCCTCTGTGCCTACTTAATGTCCCCCCTGGAGCTGGGACTGATGCTGATGTGAGCTCCAAGAGGCATTTGGCTCTCCTTGGACCCAACCACAGTAACTCCTGAAGGACACACAGGATGTCTGTTCACATAGAATGCTTTGCCACTTTCAAGTCCTGTGAGCTAAAGCAACATTCTTTGCCATGGATCCTTCCCTTATAATGTGGAAATAAGAATACTCCGTGGGAATAGTGTCAGGATTAAGTGCGATCAAATACATGGAGTGTTTCATCCACTGCCTGGGATGCAGCATTAGTGTTAAAAACAACAGCCTCTCCCTGCCAAGCACCTGTCACACATGAGGCAGGGCTTACTGTGACACTCCAATCTCGTGACTACCCTGTGAGATCAATGCAATGGTCAGAGCCATTTTATAGGTATGGAAACCAAAGCACAGACAGGCCAAATAACTTGCAGCAGATCTAGGTCCTTCTGATTCCAGGGCTTGTGCTCTTAACTGCTGTACCCATTCAAGGCATAGTACTTGCCTTCTCCCTTTCTAGTCACCTCTCCTGCCAACTGCCACCTCCCTGTGGAATTTCTTATCAAGACAAAAGGCTTGAAAGTAAAGGTCAGCAATTTTTTTCTATAAAAATTGTGTTCCAATTTCCTACAGTTTTCAGTATAGTAAACTCAGCACATGTTTGTAGCCCAAGAGCAACAGGCTATGCCTTCTGGCCTTGGTATATAGTAGGCTGTGTCATCTAGGTTTTCATAAGCACACGTATTTACACAGCCAAGAAATCCCTGAGTGTAAACCCATCATGAAGCATGATTGTTCTTAACTCTGCCAGAGTGGTGTGAAAGCAGGCACAAACAACAGGTAAACGAATGGGCCTGGCTATGTTCCAATACAACTTTTTTGACAAAAGTATATGGCTGAATTTGGCCCAAGGGCCATAGTTTGCTGGCACCTGCTATAGAGTAGCAGCACAGATATAGAGAAAAGATGCTTAGGATGGAGAGCACTTGACAAACAGGAAGTGCTCAATAAGTTCCTGTGGGTTGATTTGGGGGGCATTTTGTCCATCTCCTTGAATAACACCAGTAAATAGGCAGTTCTTTGATTATAGTTTCACAGGAAAGTTGATCCCACTCTTACCTGAATTGTCTGGTTTTGTGTCTAATTTATGACAAGAAAGTCCCCTCCTATCTTGGCTCATCTGTGAATTGAGATTTTCTTTGTTGACAGTGAATAGTTTGCATATCCAACCAAAATCTGCCGTCTCCCCCTGCCCAGGACAACTCCACTCACCAAGAGGCAAGAGCCTCCTCACAAAGCCTCTGCTTCTACAACAAACTCTGTCTTAGTGGAGGTCAGAAGGGCCTGCTGCCCCCTCCCTGGGTAACTGGGCTATGTACTGTTGGAGGGGAAACTGTCCACAACACCCCTAAGGGAAACTCAAGAGTGCCTGATGCTACAGCAAAGCCTGGTTGTTGCCTTCTGGCTTCCTTGCATGGAGCAGGTCCCTTCAAAAGACCAGTGTGATTATAGTGTCGCAGCCTGGGAGACAGACAGCATGGCTATAGTGTCGGCTCCTCACCTCCTCTGCGGCTGTTGCCACGGGGGGCCCAGCCTGCGAGAGACAGAAAGAACATATCTTAGGCTGATTTGTTTTCATTTGTATTTATTGGTTTGTGAGCTTGGGATGTCTGAAATGCCCATATGGTCTCCAACACAGCTTACAGCAAGGAAAACAATCTTGAGAATTAAAAAGAAGGAAGAATTAAACAGCCAGGTCTGTGAACAAGTCCTCCCAGCACTTTGGGGTGGGGGGTGGGCGGGAGGCAGGAGAGAACTTGGGATCTGATGACTGCAAGGATCTAAGCCAACTCCTAACTAATCAGGGCAGTTTCTTGGGCACCCTTGATTCTTTTCATTCTCTCTCTTACTTCTTTCTGGATTCATCTCTGCTGCCCCACATCCCACCTGGGCTCTTCCCAAGGCTATTGGCTCCCCACGGAGTCAAAAACCATCTCTGGAATGGGCCCTTTCCACTCCAGGGGCAGGGTTAGCAACAGGAAAGAGTGAGGCTAAAGATTGCAACAGTTGTGATTTCCACCACCAGGGGCATCTCTGGCTCAACCCACAGTCACTGTTTGGAGCATCCCCCATAACAAAGAGGATGATTATGTCTAATTTGTGACAAGACAGTTGCCTCCTATCTTGGCTCATCTGTGAATTGAGAGTTTTACTGAGAACTAATAGTCTGCCTGTCAAAGCCATCTCTTTCTGCACTAAGATCTCCCTTTCCCACCTCCCACAGCAAGGTCTAAGACTCACTTGGCACTTTATTATTCACCAGCTTATATATTTCTCTAAAGACTCCAGATGTTACCTCTCCAATCACAAAGGAAACTCCTTAAGAGTGGGACATACTGTATCTGAATCATAGCTATATTTAAAAATACTGAGTATAAAAACAGTCATAAAGCTGCCTTGGATCCATAGCTCATGCTATTCTGCCTATGGGCCTTGGGGGATAGGTTGTGTGCATTCCCACCTTGTAGCCTTTGCAAGCACGTCTCCTTCATATGGAATAAGTCCCCCACACCCCCAGCCTTCACATGGCTGATCCCTTCACATCCACCTGATGTCAACTCAAATACCACCTCCAGAGAGGCTTCCTCTTGTCACTCAAGCTTAAAGTAATCCCAGGGGTTTTCAATAAACATTTGTTGAATGAAATCATCCCCACTTTGTAGGTGAGGAAACTGAGGTTCACTATGGTTAAAAATGATTTACCCAAGATCAAAGACGTAGGCACAAACTGAGGTCTCTGACACCAGAATAATAGAATGCTTGTTATTTCTCCTACACTACAAGTATACCTTAGCAATCGTAATTTCCTATTCAGTATCTATCCTCTTCAGTATTCTGTAAGCTTCATGAAGGTAAGGTCTGTGTCTGTCAGCTTCACCCCTGTGTCATTCTGCTGTCTCTACCACAGGGTGTGGCTCTCATCAATATTGGTTGCACTAATGATGCAAACCAGTGATTTTGAACCAGTGTGCTGACGCTGGTGTGCTGTGAGAGAGTTTTAGGTGTGCTGCAATTTTTTTAAAGATTATCAATTAAATTATTTTCAAAAGAAGTTGAAAGTACAGTAAGTATATTCTTTTTTACTCTTTTTTTTGATCAACGTAAGTGTGTGTTCTTGATCAACATTTAAGTGTGCCATAGAAGTTTAACTATATGTTCAAGTGTGCTGTGAGATTTAAAAAAAGAAAGAAAGGTTGAAAAACACCGGTGTAAACTAATATAGATTAGTCAATAAATTGCTCTCTAGTTGGGTCTCAACAAATATTTGTTCGTAGGCTTAGAGCAGTGAGCTCAGGATGTAAATAAGACACAGCCTTCACTTATTCTAGTCCTCTTTCTGCAAATAGTAAAGCAGCCTTTTCCCAGAAGCAGGAAGTGACAAGGATGCTAGTTGAATTTCTTTAAAACCCTGGAGGAAGAATGGGGAAATTAAATATCTAACATCATAAGAGGTTTTGTGCCAAGTTACAAATCTCAGCTAATTACAGCACAGTTCTGCTCCTTTGGGGTCCTTCATCTGGCATGAATCACCTTCTTTCTGGAGTCAGGGTCCCTTCCCAGCCCTCCACTCCTGGAAGAGGCTTTAGTCTGGGTCAGAGGAATGTTGGCTCTCTTCATGAGAAAGAGTTTCATATCTGGGGGCAGAAACAGCAGAAAAGGCAGAAGTTATGAGGCTACAGCCAGAGGGAAATGGAATGGAAGGCCGCTAACACACCATAAACTCATCTCTGGAAAACTCATAAGCATTGACACATTTTCATGTCATATACTGATCTACCTTTTTTCCTTCAGGTTACATTCTCCTTCATTTTAGTCAACTACTTTTCTCCAGTATCAAGGACATTTGTCCTCTGAGGCAATTTCTCCCTCTTTCTTCCTCCCCCTCTTCTACCTTCCATAAAGTCCTTCCCGGTTCTAAGAAGACAACATTAAGTGCACGGGCTTTGCAGCTCATGCTAATCTGGGCTTAAATCCTTACTCCAACGCTTACTAGCTATTTGTCTGTAAGCAAGTTACCTAACCTCCTTGAGTCTCAAGTTTCTTGTGTACAAAATGGAGATAAATATCACAGGGGTGTGGTGAGGATTAAATAGTCTGAATCACCTGCGGGGGTCAGCATCGTGCATGATAAATAGCAGAATTCAATAAATAGTGGCCACAGGATTCCCACTACTAGTGTCATTTCTCCATGCCCAGCTCCTCTTCCCCTTTCCCTTTGAGTACATGCCTATGCTCATACACAGGCTGGCTTGATAAAATACAGATCACCTTATTATTCCAGTGTCTCAAGGTGGTGGAGATCCTTGGTGGGGCTGTCTCTGCATTTCAGATTTTGTCTCTCCTTTCCTCCTTCATTGCTCAATATCTTGTTCCCCTTGAGCTTACTTTCTCCATCTTTCCTGAAAATACCCGCTGATGTAGTGGCTGTCGGCCTTACTTTGCAATGATAAGCCCTGGATTCTATTCAGAACACTTGGTTAAGAGGCCAGGATATCTGCCGCTTGGAGCCTCTCTCACTGTGCCCACATGTTTAATTCATATGTGTTGCAGACCATTGAAAGGGGCTCAATGAGCTGTGAAGATCGAGATAGGAGCCGTACAGATTGTACATTATTGAATTAAGATGCTAACTATGGAGACTGAGCCATGCCAAGGAGAGAACAGTGAAAGTCTTAATGGTTTGTAACGATGGAAAGCAGGGTAGATCAAGTGGGTAGCAAATTGAAAAGATGTATGACTTCAAGGAAAGGGCCATTTTTCAAACTAGAGTCATCCCCAATTTCTCCATCTCCCTCAGCCTCTCCATTCAATTCATCAATGATACATGTCAGTTCTACATCCAGATAAATCTCAGGTGTCCACTGCTCCCCGTTCTCACTGCCACCACCGAAGGGCGAACCTTTGTCTTCTCTCTGACTGTTACAATACACTCACTTGTCTCTGGCTCTATCTTAACTTTTCTGTTACACACTCTCTACCCAGCAACCTTTCTGAAATATAAACCAAATCATGTCACTCTTCTGTATAAAATCTTCGCTCAACTTTCTGTTGCTCTCATAAAAAAAAAAAAAAAAATCCGAACTTGTTATCATGTTTTAGAGGCCTTCAAGGCTATGTCATCTCAGTCCACAGGCGCTCTTGCTTGCCCTCCTCTGGTCAGTCTCACGCCCTTGCTACTGGTCCAGCACTGAGCTCATCCCCACCCTGAGGCTCAAGCGTCTTTTGTTCCCTGTGCCTATTTTGCATGGCCTCCTCACCCTCCAGGTCTTGGCATAAGGCGGCCTTTTCCTGCCCCTCCCAACACAGCCTGCCCCACACACACTCCATCTCATCCTCCTGCTCATTCTTTCAGTGACTTTGCTTATTTCTGTTTACCTTTTTCTGTCTGCTTCACAAGGGCAAGGACCATTTCTCTCTCTTTCATGCTGCATTCCTTGTCCTTTGCAGTGCCAATAATCTAGTACTTGATCGATAGATGTGTGTTGAAAGACTAAATGAAAGAATTTATCACAGATGTTCCCTTGCAGGATTGGATGTTTCACTGGTCAATTACAGGCCCATCCCTTTTCACGCTCCTTCGCTTTTTTGGCTCTGAGTTGCAAATCCTTTTAATAATTGAGGTTATTGAATGTAACATGAAGAAACAGGTGGTCGATCCTCCAAACAAAACAACAAAACTTCCATGTTAGTGGAAAAGAGCCACTCCTTCCTTCAGTGAGTGCTCCCTGAGTGCCTGTGATGTGCCAGATACTGATCAGATGCCCATAATACCCTGCCATTTAGCAGAGGGTGCTTAGAGTCTGGGAGAGGCAAGTATCAAACATCTAAATCCATAATTATACCCTGAGCTAAGTGCTCCAAAGGAAAGGAGGTGCCATGCCTCTCTAAGAAGACAGATCATCTAAGCTGAAACCTGAAGATTGGGGAAGGAACAGTGAAAGGGAGATGGCCCCCTGGGTGGCCTGTTTCTTAAAGTAACAGTGCATAGAACGTTTATTGTAACTCAATTCATAATTGCCAAGATTTGGAATCAAACCAAGTCCCTGGAACCCATGAGTGGATTAACAAACTATGGTATGTGTATACCATGGAGTACTATTCAGCTGTAAGAAAAGATGAGACTTTAGATCTTTTGTGTTTACCTGGATAGAGTTGAAACACATTCTTCTTAGTAAAGTATCATAAGAATGGGGCTCGGTGCCTGTAGTTCAGCGGCTAGGGTGCCAGCCACATATACCAGAGCTAGTGGGTTCGAACCCAGCCCAGGGCCTGTCAAACAACAATGATAACTATAACCAAAATAGCTGGGTGTTGTGGTGGGTGCCTGTAGTCCCAGCTACTTGGGAGGCTGAGGCAAGAGAATCACTTAAGCCCAGGAGTTTGAGGTGCTGTGAGCTGTGATGCCACAACCCTCTACCCAGGGCGACATAGTGAAACTCTGTCTCAAAAAAAGAAGGAAAAAAGTATCATAAGAATGGGAGAAAAAAACTATCCACTGTACTCAATACTAATAAGAAGCCAATATTTAAAAAAACTACATGCCCATATGGAAGAAAAAACACAAATATAGTCTAGCAAAGGGGTGGAGAAAAAGGGGAGGGGAAGGAGGGTGATTGGTGGGATCTCATCTAAAGGGCACAGTGTGAGGGTGTTTAGCACTCCCTGGGTGAAGGGTTCAGCTGCAACTTCAACTTTACCTTAGAAATGAAAACAACGCAACCTAAACATTTGTACCCTTGTATCAATCTGAAATGATAATAATAATAAAGTAGCAGTGCAAAGCTTTACTTAGCACATCTCCACGGGTGTGGAAAAGTGAGATACTTAACCCAGGGACCATGCACGGAGCTATTTCTCACTCTCTCACACAAGGGAAAAATAGAATTTTTAAAACTAAATTGTTTTTCCACAGATACAACTTTTGTACCACAGTATGGGTATTCTGGACTCAGAAGGAAAACCAGACAGGCTTCTTCTTTGTCCCAAAGCTTTGTTTGGGGTCTTCAGTTTGTGTCTTTGACTTCTTGGAGGATTTAAACTGATCTGAAAAATCTCAGCACATCAACCTCTCCCTAGGTGGCATGGATTTCTCTCTCCTATCTCCAGAGAGGAAACTATTTACCTCCTCTGATTCTCCTGAGCAGCTAATAGCAGCACATTAGAGCAACACTTAGGCATTTATGGCATGATTTTCTGGGCATACTTGTTTAGGAAAAACACCTAAATTATTTAATAGTCCATACTCCTGCCAACTCATTCTACAAGTCTGAGCATGTGGGAAAGATGGGAAAGGAAGAACAAATAAAGTTCAGTGCCCCACTGGAGCCCCAGGGCACTGATTCTGTTTCTGGACAAGATCTTTGGTAAACAACCACTCTGTACTAGGAGGGCCCCCATCAGTCATGCCCACAATGAGGATGACCAGGGCTTCCCCATCTTGGATCTGGAGAATAATGGATAAACACGGGACTAGGAGTCTGCACACAGGATTGTAGCTCCGCTCTTTGACTACTAGAATTTGTCCTTACCATGCAGTGCAACTGTGGACAAATCTCTCTACCTTTCTGAACCTAAATATCCTCTCTTTCCCTGGTAAAGTCATCAAACTACTCATACACCAGTTTTCTAATATATATTTTTTGCCACACAACTCTTGCATCAGAGAAAATTTATATGGAGGTCTAATATAGAAACCAGGTGAAGTAGAGACACTTGTTCTTTGTCCCTTGAGGGGGGAGGCCCCCAAAAGGTGCTTCTTGGGATGCCCAGTTGCACAGTGCTTCTTGAAACACTGCTGGAAATCACAAGTTAGAAGCTGCCATGGTCTTTGATTCTAAAGGATCCAGAGGCTGATTTGGCCCATGCTATGGGTTGAATTTTATCCCCTCCCCAATACAATGTGACTGTATTTGGAAATAGGGTTTTTAGGAGGTAATGGTAAAATGAGGTTAGAAGAACAGCGTCTTAATCCAATAAGATTGGTGGCCTTATAAGAAGAGAGAGAGAGACTGACTAGAAAAGGCCATGTGAAGACACAGCAAGAAGGAAGCTGTCTGCAAGCCAGGAAGAGAGTCCTCATCAGGAACCAAATAAGCTAGTCCCTTGGTGTTGGACTTCTTAGCCTCCAGAACTGTGAGAATAAATTTCTATTGCTTAAATTGCCCAATCTATGATATTTTGCTATGACAGCCTGAACAAATAATATATCCTAACTGTGGATCCAGTGGCCTCTTGGTCCAAGATGAGAGTGGCCAATGTAACTTAAAGTTTGACCCCTTTAATGTCCATACGTCAGTGTCCCAGCTTAAAGACAGAGACATGTCCACAGGACTTCCCCATCTACTCCACTTCACATAAATATCTTTCCTCGATGATCTCTTTCTTGCCTCTGTGATTTGTTTATTTCTCAATTGAATAAGGAAAATCAACCTAAATTAAAATCATACAGGCATCCAGGCAGGTCTTTCTAGTGCTCCCTCCTAACTCTTATTTTATTCTTCTGTCCAACCATCTTTGTTAACTCCCCAGAAAGTGTGAAATATACATGAAAATGTCACACACCCCATCCTTGCCTTTCATAGCCCTCCTCTATATACTCTAGGCTATGGACCACTCAGGGGTCCCTTCACACACACTGTGGGTTTTTTGTTTTGTTTTGTTTTGGTTTTGCTTCTATACATTGTTTACTCCCTTTTTTTTTTAATCTGGGAAACTGCTTCTCCCATCTCTTGCTGTCTAAGTTCTTCTCACTCTTCAAGGCCCAGCTCAGATGCCATCTTCTCCCTAAAATCTTCCCTGAAATCTCTAGCTGGAAATGTTATTACTACCTCTTCTGCACCTTCATTGCCCTGACTATGCTGATCATGGCACCTAACACCATTCTACACCTATTTGATAACTTCCTAAATCCCCTTCTAGGCTGCAAATATCTCAAGAACAAGAACTGTCATATTCATCTTTTAATCTTTTATAGTGCCTGGCATGGTGCCTTATAATTAGGAGGTACAATAAATAATGGTTCAATGAGTGGATGGATGGATGCGTAAATGAATTTGAGAATAACTGCATCTGATTAGGTGGGGAACAACTTAAGTATAGATAGTGATTTTAATATGCCCATGCATAAAAAAAGCATGAACCTGGAATATGTGATGAGTTTGGGACAGATGTCAGAGATGAAAGGTATGGCAACTCATAACTCATTCAATAGCTACATGTTTGTCAAGCCCGAGCAATAAGCCAGGAACAGTTATGTTGCTGGGAAGCAAAACAGACAAGATCCTTGTCTTCTCAGAATTTGCAATGTAGAGAGAGAAACACACATTAAGTAGACACTTGAATATTATGTTAAATAATTATTACAACAAGTAGCTTGTTATATAAAGGAAAAGAAGTTGCTGCGAAAGAGAGTAGGATAGACGCATAATTTAGATTGAAAGATCAGGAAAGAGCTCTTCAAAGGTGTGACCTTTTAGGTGAAGGTTAACTAGGTTATGACCTGAGGGGTGAGTAGGAGTCCGCTAGGCTTAGAGGCAGACAAGGTCTGGAGACATGAAACTGATGCCTGTGAGAAACCCTGAGGGCCGGCAGGGGCAAAGTGTAGAGATGGAGGAATCGGTAGGGGAGGAAAATTGAGGGCAGGTGGTGACTGGACAGCACAATGGGAAGTCACTGACGGATTTCAGCATTCGAGGGACTTTGTCCTCCCTTCGCTTTGGTTTCCACAAAGAGAAAAGATTAGACTGGCTCCAGAGACTAGTCAGGAGACCATGGCAAGCAAGAGTCTGAAGTGGTTCAGACCAGATCGCTGGCAGTGGACATGGAGAGAGGTTGCAACGCTGGAGAAGGATTTGGGAGGCACAGTATTTCGGAGACTCTGTGGCCACCTAATTTATCACATGTATTTTCTTATTTAGTGTCAGCATCTCACAATTAGAACATAATCTCTATGAGGGCAAGGACTTGTCTTAGACATTGCTGAATCTCAGCTCCTACAACAGTACTTGGCATATGGTAGGTTCTGAGTAAATATCTGGTGAATGAAATGATTAGAATCATGGTGGGATGATTCATAGATGAGAGGCAAACATGAAAAAGAAGAAAGTGTAGAGAATAAATTCCAGGGTTTGGTGGTCAGCACTAAGAAGGACTGAAATGAGGAGGAGCTATTTTAAAGGCTAAAATCCAAACACCATTTTTTGACATGCTAAGTTTTATGGAGGACTGTGAGATATACAAATGCGTACTGGTCAGAAGATGTAAATTTATGTAATATCTATGCAGATATGTCATTTCAAGTCATGGAATCATCTAGGACAGGATTTCTGGACTTCAAGGATACAGTGGGCCAAGGGTCTGTGTGTAATATTTAGGGAATCCATAAACTTGGTGAGAAAAAATGTTATATCTTTTACTGACTTCTGACAAGATTTAGACTAGCATTTCTTTCAGTTATGACTATAGGCAACAACCTACTGGTATATATGTAGTACTTGAGACTCTGTCAGTAACAGGGACTACATCACATTACAACTGGCAGAGACACCTATAAGATCATTTGGGCTCATCACTGTTTCAACATGATAGAAGTCATTAGACTTACCATTAGATCTTATGGTGTAATACGTTGATGATAAATTAGCACACCTATTGCTATGTCACAGATTTGAACTTTTATGTTTTGGTAACTATTTTTCAAAATAATGTATTTCCTTTGTTGTTCTATATACTTCACTTAATATATTTAAAAGCACTATCATGAGGGACAGTGCACAGGCTTCACCAGGCGGCCAGAGGGTCTTGCCCTAGGACAGGAGCCCTGGGGAGGATCCTGCTAGAGGCTGGGCCTGGGGAAGAGAGAGCTTTTAGGAAAGCAGGAGATATAAAGTAATGTGAGCTGGGGGAGAGGTAGCCAAGGGGTGAGAGAAGCTGACTGAAGGAACTAGATCAGACCAAGGATCCAGGATCTGTCCTTGACCAGCTCTCTAAGATGGTCCAATCTACTGAGATGTCTGTTTCTCATCATTTAGCTGAGAGGAGTTTCTCATCATTTAGCAGAAGATTTCTCAGGTCCTCCAGTGCAGAAAATGTAGGATTTAGTTACTCTGTTCTGGGCCTGCCATGATATCAGCTGGCTAGAAATGGAACCTCCTGCATTTTACCTACCTGCTCAGAGCCCCCTCCTTTGTCCTCTCTTTGTACACTGTTCTGACCCATCTCAAACACCTTGTGGCACTTGTATAAATCTGTCATTCCCACTCCCAATTCCACCCCATAGGATATGAGCTCCTGTCTAAGGCTTTGCCTTACATATTCAACTTTGAGCTCTATCACCTGGCTCAATAAACATTTGCCAAGTGAAAGAAAGAATGATGTAACAATTTTGTGAATGAGTGAATAAATGAATGACACAAAAATTATATACCAAATTACTTTGAAAATAATTATTGATTGGAATAAGAGGAACTGAAGTGCAAATAGAGGGTGTGTGTTTGTGACAAAGAGAATGTCAAAAAAGTGTGTACATTTTAAGAAAGGAAAAAACTGTATTAAAATTATAACACTCCAGTCAAGTTTGACTTCTGCAATTACAAAAGATACAAGATACAATATACAAGATGACAAATATTGTTGATATATATTGAGTATTACCATTTAGATATAGTTTTTTCCTTTCTTAAAATATGTATATGTTTTTGGCACCCTCTCTATGGGCTGTGGTCCATAGCTGGTGAGTATCAGATTTTGTTAAAAGACTGCATTCTTGCACTTTACTTGCCTGTTTATCTGCATACCCTAGAGAAAAATACTTTTCATAATAAATTCACTCTGACTCCTCTGTGGAGAGTAAGATCTCCACTGCCACCCCTATCCCTCGCTCTTCTAGAACCCAGTAGAAAATGAGTCAAAAGCTGATCTCACTTGTCAGATTTGAGGCCACTGACTGACCTTCTCTTCTCTGCTTCCTGTCTCAGAAGCAATAATGGAGCCAGTGCCCACCCACACTTGAAGCCCAGGTACAGAGAGATCTTCCTTGAACTTGAACCCAAGATGCATGTTCTAATCAACTTTACTCAAAATCTCTGTAGGGAGGTATCAAGCCCAAGTCCACTCAATGACAGAGTGGCTGTGGTTTCCGCTTGCCACGGATGCATGGAGCCACCTCAGGGGCATCAAGGGGAATACGTGGCTAAAGCAAAGCAAGATTTGGCTATTCCTAGATCCACTTGGTCTTGAACAGAGAAACCCCCATTCCTGTGGATGTCTGAGGAAAAACACCCAGTCAGAGTCTACTAGTCTTGTGTAGGGGGCAGCGAAGCGAACTAAGGGAAATGAGAATGTCTTGGAAATTGTTAAGTTACAAGAAACAGAAAGTCCCCTCAATTAACTTAAGAAAAGAGGTGTTTATTGTAAAGGTACAGGACAATTCACAGAACCAAACTGTACTGTGGGGAAAGCAGAAGATAGATGGCACAGGGATGAGAAGGTAGTGAAAGGTTGAGGAAGTAGAGATAGCAACTAAGGATGGCTCTTAGAGAAAGTTCAGCAGTAAAGCAGAGCTACAATCCAGTAACCCAAGGGAGTATTGGAGAAGACAAGCTTCCAGGAGTGTAAATTGAGGAACAGGAGTCAGAGGAGTGAGGAAAGAGAAGAAAGACGAGATAATTGATGAACAGTAGATGCCTGGTTAATGCTTGCAAATTAATTGGAACCACCTGGGCTGAGGAGAAATAAAGTTGAATGTTGCTCAAGGGACACTGAGCACATTCTTATCTGTGTCCTACATGCTAGGTGACTACTCTGAATCCTCCTAGAACTGCAATAGGAGACTCCAGTATCACCCTCTGAGGAAATAAACAGCCCCTCCTCAGGCTACAGCCAGGAGACAGGGAGACAGCTGCAGCTCTCAAAGCCGCTGCAAGTCTCTGACACCAGCTGCCATTGTTTCCTGCATATTGAGACCAAACAGATTGAAGAGGGCAGAGAGTAGGCAGGGATAGCCATGGTCACATTTTTAAACTGACAACATGAATTAGCCAAATACAATCCCCACTCATGTTGGTCTTTTTCTCAAAGAGGATTTTTGTTTCTGGGTCGGGACAACAAGAAGACTGGAGAAGGGGCCTGTGGTTCAACCTCATTCATTATACTAGCCATCATACAGCAGTTAAAGAGGTAAGTTGGGTAAATGAGATGTCTTAGAGAGAGTTTTGTTGCAAAGACCAGATGATCACTCAAGTTAACGTGAATAAAGCAGAACTTATTTCAAAGACCCAAAGGAACCTCATAAAACAAGATTGTTTAAAAGAGAGAGAGAAAAAAGAAATACGAGGCTTAGAGGAAATGGAAGTTGATATGTTTCCTTTCATTCTCTTCCTCCCTCAATCTTCTTCCCACCTCAGAATGTGTGTCTCTCACATCTCTAATATCACCATCGTTATGTTTCTCTCTTTCCAGACCAGTTTCTCTGTCATGGCCCCACTTTTACATGATCTATCATGAATGCCCAGGAATGGTGGCTTCACCCCCCCAGTTGATGGAACCTCACAGCAAAGCTCCCCAAATTAATGGCTTGGTCTCTATATTTCTGGCTAGGAGCCATTTACTCAGCTAGGGCCAGGTATCTGCACTGGTATACTAAGGTATTACAGAAGGAGAAGCACAAAATAATTAGAGCCACCCCTTCCAGACTGTGGATGGGCATGAGTTGGCATGGGAGGAAATGATTGACAGATAGGTTCTGAGGACCTGTCTGAATGCCACCCTCTGGGCTAAACCTGCTTTACCAACTGCTATGGGAAAAGTTGGCTCTAGTCAATCACCTTTTGCTCAAATTGGGAGCAAGGGGAAGGAAATGCTTAGAGGTCAATCTATTACATTTCAACTGTTGTTTCATGCCCTTGCCGTGCTCCTACTTCCATATCTCACCTGGCCCAGGATGTAAACTAGCCAAAATGCTCCATGATTGGCAGAAACTCATTACCATATGCAGAGAAGTATAATTCACTAGGAAAAGCTGGTGGCCTCAGTGTGTCTATCTCCATATTGAGCCAATGGTTCTCTCCCATCCAGATACAGCTCTAATGCCTCTTGCTTTGCAATGTTCTCCACACTCCCCCAGGATGGAGTGGCCACAACTTTTCACACCTTCATTAACCTACATATTTATCATCTATCATAAGTCTACTTTTCCAGACTGTGAATCCCTGCAGAAGCATCTTCACATTCATTCCTGACCTCCCAACCCACAGCATAATATATGTTGAGCATTTGATTAATGTTTGGTGAGTAAATAGCCCAGCAATCACCACTCTAGATCCACCTAACTGTCTTTCTTTAGTTGGTGGTCCCAGAGACCTGTCAAGGTATAATTGGAAATGGTTCTCAGTGACTAAAGACACATTCCCAAATATCCCATAGTTGGGTAAAGGAAAAAATGGGAGATGTTTGGCTGGAAAAAGAATAGGCTGTTTTCATACGTCTGCAGAACTTCCGTGTCAAATTAAGATAAAACTTCCAATAAATAACCACAGGGAAAAGTAGGATCAAAGGCAAAAACTCTAGGGAAAGAGATTCCAGTTCAACTAAAGAATATTCTAAGAGGTATTGATGTCCAAAGATGGATTAGGCCAGCTCCAGAGGTGGTAAGCAACTTGTCAAAGGGATATTGAAGAACAACACAATCCTGAAATGGCTCATTGGACTAGATATTTGATTTAGCTCCATCTTAAGTTAACAATCTATGTTTATTGTTAAAAAAAAAATGTTAACTGCAAATGAAAAAAGGAAAAAAAAGTATATAGGCCAGAAACTTGAATCTACATAGAGAAAGAAAGAGCATTAGAGAAAGAATAAATAGAAGCAAAATAAAATCTGTTTTTTTCTAACTCCTAACTAATGTAACAAATAGCTGTTGGTTCAAAATGATAGCTGCAATGTCTAGGGTGATTATTGCTTACAGATGCATAAAATGACTAACAGCAATGACGTAAGGAATAAAAGGGAGCAATAGGAAAAAATACCTATTGTGAGAAAGCTACCCTGTCTCTGAAGTAGTATAGTGTTACTTAAAAGTGGACTTAGAATAGTTATAAATGTATATAGCAAACTCTAGAGCAGTTACTAAAAAAAAATCTTTGAAAAAGTATAACTGATACATTAAGAGAGGAGAGAAAATAGAATCATACAAAATGCTCAATAAAATCCAGAAAGGCCTTTATAAAAAGAGTGAAATGTTTTTTAATAAAGTGCAATGAATAGAAAATAGTTACAAATTTAGTAGATATTAATGCAACTGTAACAATAATCATTTTAAATTTGAATGGTCTAAATAAATCAATTAAAAGACAGGGACTTTGGAGAGGATTTTAAAAAACAAGATCCAACTCTAAGTTGTCTGAAGGAAATCATTTATGTAGAAAGACACATACAGATTAAAAGGAAATAAATGGAAACAGGGAGGAAGAGGAAGGAAGAATTAATGGTTAGTGGGCATAGAGTTTCAGTTTTGCAAGATGAAAAGTTCTAGAGATTTGTTGTACAACAATGTAAATCTATTTAACACTATTGAACTGTAAACTTAAAAATGGCTAACATGGCTCAGCGCCTGTGGCTCAAGTGGCTAAAGCACCAGCCACATACACCTAAGGTGGCAGGTTTGAATCCAGCCCTGGCCCACCAAAACAACAATGACAGCTGCAACCAAAAAATAGCCAAGCATTGTGGTGGGCGCCTGTGGTCCCAGCTTGGGAGGCTGAGGCAGGAGACTCTCTTGAGCCTAGGAGTTGGAAGTTGCTATGAGTTGTGATGCCACGGCACTCTACCCAGGGGGATAGCTTGAGGCTTTGTCTCAAAAAAAAAAAAAAAATGGCTAACATGGCAAATTTAATATTAAGTGTTTTTTACCACAATAAAAAAGTAAAGAGATAAAGATATATATGACATACTAACAGTAATTAAAAGAAAGCAGGATTGGCTATATTAATTTCAGATGAGGTAGACTTCAAAGCAAGGAAAATTATCAGAGACAAAGAAGTTAACTAATGGAGAGGATATAACAATAATAAATATTTATGCACTTAACAACAGAGCTAAAATTTACAAAACTGCAGGCAGAAATTGACAAATCCACAATTCTGGTCAGAGAGTTCACACTGCTCTCTAAATAACTGATAAAACCAATAAACAGAAAATAAAGATACAGAAGGCAAGAACATCATCAACCAACTCGACCTGGCATTTGTGAAATACTCTACCCAACAGCAGAAAACACATTTTTTTTCAAGTACATACATTACATATTACTAAGATAGACCATGTTCTAGGACATAAAACAAGTATCAATAAATATAAAAGAATTAAAATTGTTCAGAGAATGTTCTCTGACTGTGATGGAATTAAAACAGATATAAATAACAGAAAATATATGAAAAAGATCCAAATATTTGGAAACTAAGCAATTCCCTTTTAAACAACCCATGGGCCAAAAAAGAAATTGCAAGATATAAATTGCAAAAAAAAAAAATAATAATTGAAATAAGAAAATATGTGGACTGAAAAAAATGAAAACACAACATATCAACACTTCTCTCTTTTATTTTTGAAGCTAAAACAGGGCTTATAGGAGCATTGAAAATTTATATTAGAAAAACAGAAAGGTTTAAGATCAATGACTAAGCTTCCCTCTTAATAGAGAAGAAAATAAAAGCAAACCCAGAGCAAAAAGGAAGTAATAATAAAGATAAGGGCAAAGATCAATGAAACGAACATGAAAAAATATGGAGAAAACCAATGAAATGAAACCTATTTCTTTAAAAATATCAATAAAAGTGATAATCTTCTAGACAAGCTGACCAAGAGAGAAAGAGAAAAAATTACTAATAACATCGTGAATGAGATCTTACCAACATTAAAGGAAATTAGCAAATACTATAAAAACTTTATGCCAAAAAATATAACAGATAAAATGGAAAAACTCTTTTAAAGATGCAAACTATCAAAATTCATTCAAGAAGAAATAGTTAGAATAGCCCTGTATTTATGAAAGAAATTTGAGTTTACAGTTAAACACCTTGTCATAAAGAAAACTCTAGGTCTAAACAGCTTTACTGAAGAATATGTCAAAAATTAAGATTTATTTGTATGTGTGTGTGTGTAGTCTACATAAACTCTTCTACAGAATAAAACTTGAGGGATTTCTCTGAACTTATTCTACTGTTTCAGCATCACCCTGATCCTCAAACCAGATAGTTATTCCAAGGAAACTAAGCTACAAACTAATTTCCGCCATGAATATAGACACAAAAGTCCTTAACGAAATTTAAGCAAATGGAATTCAACAATATATAGAAAGGCTAATACATCACAACCAAGGGATGTTTATCTTCGGAATGTAAGATCAATTTAACAAAAAAATCAAAGTCTGATGGTTGGGTTTTCACTCTCATGCATTACATGTGCCTCCTTCAAACACTGTTACATCAGCACATTCTGACATGGGAAAAAATTAAAAAATAAAAAAGTATAGTTACCATATTAAAAGTCTAAAAGAAAAATCAGGCCAGGCACAGTGGCTTGTGTCTATCGTCCCAGCACTTTAGGAGGCTGACGCAGGAGGATCACCTGAGGCCAGGAATTCAAGACTAACCTGGGCAATATAGTAAGACCCTGTCTCTACAAAAATAAATTTTAAAAAATTATACAGGCATGGTGGCACATGCATGTGGTCCCAGGTACTTGAAAGGGTGATGCAGAAAGATTGTCTGAGCCAGTTGGAGATTATAATGAACTATGTTCATGCCACTGCACTCCAGCCTGACAACAGAGCAGGAATTTGTTTTAAAAAGAAAAAAGAAAAGAAAAGAAAAATCATATTATCTTCTCAATAGTTACCGAAATTTTATTTGCCAAAATTCGAAAGACCCATTCATGATAAAACACAAAAGAAAAGACATGAAAAGAAAGATAAGAAAAGCAAAAAGAAAAGAAAAGAAAAGATTCCCAACAAACTTAGAAGTTACATTTTCTCAGCCTGGTAAAGGGCATCCATGGGAAACCTACAGAAAGCATAATAATAAATGGTGAAGAAATAGAATGTTTTTCTCAGGAATAAAATCAGGAACAAGGCAAGGATGTTGGCTCTCCTTACTCATCACTTATTCACGGTGTATTGGAGGTATTAAGCAGGTGCACTTAGGCTCAATAAATAGTATCCAAGCTAGAAAAGAAGAAATAGAATTCTTTATTCTAAAATTTGCTTTCTCTAATTTCATAAGCAGATGACATTTGAGTATGTAATTTAGGGTAATGAGGCTCCGGGCTCAACCTCTCTTGATTCTTGGTACTGAGCTGCCTTCAGCTCATACAAAAGGAGCTGTCATTGTGGCAGACCAGGAGAGCACGTGGTTTGGTGCCGCAGCCTCATAGTGATAAAACTGGGGCACCAGTGATAAAACTCCCAACCTTGCCCTCTGCACACATCGCCTTCAGGAACACTTCAGTGGCTGATACAGACAACTGAGAACTTGGAAACTGAGGTCCCTGTCATCTCTTGCTTAATCTTTCTCACCAACAGTCACGCATAGCATCATGGTGATTGGATCAGTGACAGACCACATGCTGGTCCCATTGGATTATAACGGAGCTGAAAAATTCCTATCTCCTAGTAATATTGTAGCCATCATAACGTCATAGCATAATTTATTTTTTCCTACATGTCCTATAGCCTAAGGGTACAGTATTTGTAAAGCCTCTGGTAGTGTACAGCCACATCCTAGGCCTTCGGTGCACTGCCCACTCACTCACCGACTCACCCAGAACAATGTTCAGGCCTGCAAGCATCATTCATGGTAAGTACTCTATACAGGTGTACCATTTTTAACTTTTTATGCTGTATTTGTTTAGAAATGCAAATGCTTACCATTGTGTTACAGTGGCCTATTGTATTCAGTATAGTAACATGCTGTGCAGGTTTGCAGCCTAGGAGCAATAGGCCACACCACATAGCCTAGGCGTGTAGTAGGCTGTACCGTCTAGTGCACGCTAGACGTGTGTATGGTGTTTATGCAGTGATGAAATCCCCATCATTAAGAGATACATGACTGCATGGTGATTATCCCACAGAACCACAGTGGGCCACCTCTCCCCACCCAGAATTTGGTTGTAAATGCCAAGATTGATGTCGCCATACACCCACCTGCCAAGAGTGTGTGAGAAGGTTTATTGCTCAAATATAAGGCTCTCTAGGAAGAGCAGGATGGACTTCCAAGTAGGATCAAAAGTGACCCAAGAGAAACTAACAGGGGACAAGAGTTTTATGGGGATCACAGAGTGGGCTTACATGGTTTGAACTTTCCACTGATCCCAAATCAGGAAACACTCTGGCTTTCTTATAAGCCTGCCCACATGGGAGAAAAGGGGCACAGGGGCAGGTGGAGGGGGGTCTAGAAAGCCGTCAGCAGTCAGACATCAAAAATTGAGTAACTTCTCTTGATGTCTTTAAGGGGAAAAAAATGGAGTGAGACTCTTTACTCTTTACCAAATCTGTGCCCTCGTGTGAAGGGAATCCCCCTAAATCCCACTGCAGCAACATCTGTCTTGGGAAGAGCAGGCTGTGAGGGTGGGAGTATCACTCCCACACCAGAAACAGAAACAGCCATATGTGTGCAGGTGACAGGGCCTAATGAGCTCGGAGAGAGTATCTAAATTGCTAAACAAGATAGTGTACTTACGACTGTGTTTAGCCCTAAGCATTTGCAGTAAAAATCAAAGTGATACCATTATGCGATCCCCCAGTGGCACATACTTAGAAGCTCTCCTTTTTCAGCCAGAAATTCATTTGGGGTTGTGTATAATTCTCCCTTTCAAACAGCAATTGAAAATCTGAATGGTGGTGGGTTGCGCAGAGGAATAGGGAGAAGCTTAAAGCAAGGGCAGCAAAGAACCATCCCAATAGGATGGTTATAGCAGCTTCGTATGTGTCTGGGGTCCTGGCCCTCGCGCAGGGATTCTCTGGAGTATGTTACAGAGGAAAGCACCTGAGATTTAAAGCCAACTGACGGATTTTATCTCTGGCTCAGCACTTAATATATGACCTTAGGAAGTGGTCATTTCTTTATTTATTGATTTTTTTATTGATTGATTTTTGAGATAGAGAGTCTCCCTCTGTTGCCCCAGGCTATAGTGCCCCGCTCACCCTAGCTCATAGCAACTTCAACTTCCTGGGTCCCAGTGATCCTCCTGCCTCAGATTCCCAAGTAGCTAGGACTACAGGTACCTCTCCCAACACCCAACTAGTTTTTCTATTTTTGGTAGAGACAGGGTCTCGCTCTTGCTCAGGCTGGTCTTGAACTCCCCAGCTCAAGTGATCCTCCAGCCTTGGCTTCCCAGAGTGCTAAGATTACAGGCATGAGCCACCACACCCAGCCAGGAAATTTCTTACAACCTTGCTTTTACCATCTATAAATTGAAGATAATTATATCTACCGTAATAAGGTTGTTCCAAGGAATAAATTTAAAAACATATACACATTTCCAATTTATATGTGCCATGTATATAATAGATCCTCAGCAAATGCAATTGAATTTCTATCACCATCTGCATCATCAGGACAGCCACCACCAACAAAAAATTGTTTAACAAATGTCCTTGTTTCTTATCTTTCCATTCTTTTGTCCATGTTGCACACATTGCTCTCTAAACTTACCACTGCCCCCCAAAAAACCCAAAAGACCCTCTAGAACCTTCAGAGAACTCACCCCCTCCTCAGCACATCCTATCTTCCAGATACTCTTAACAGAAAGCTCTCTCTTAAAACCTAACTGAAATCTGGCTTGCCATGGCCCAGCATCTCCCAATCTGTGTTAATAGAAAAGTATTCAGGAAGATGTTAGCAGTTGAATAGAAAATAAAATGAAGCCTTCCATTTCCACTCCTGACATCACTTCAGACCAGAAATTTTGAAGAACCACTGAGATACAAAGAACCCAGGAAGTCTGTGTGAAATATTTTCAAATATGTTTTGAAACACGCAGTGCATAGCAGAGGTAACATGACAATAAAGAAAATCTTCATAACCTCCCCCCCCAAAAAAACACAAAACACCAACTTAAAGAAGTAAGTGCTAAGTAGTCAGTTGCCCTGAGGATGCCTCCTCTTTACTGGCAACCTGAAATTTCCTTTTCTTTCTTTCTTTCTTTTTTTTGCCATTTTATTTTTGTGTGTGTACACATTTGCTTAAAATTAGTGAATTTCTAGGCCAGGTTCAGGTAATTGAAGGGACTTCATAAGTAGTTTATATTGTCTAGATCCAAGGTATGCTGTGCACACAGTCTGGAGCAAAATGGGAAATAACATTTTTCTAAAGATAGGCTTAGAAATTCTAATCCAGTATGTTAAAATGTTTCCTTTTTCTGGTAGCAGAGCTGACTGATACCTGGCTGCTAGGACAGCATTCACTGGTATAGCCAAGAAAACAGGATACCGACCACCAGAAACAAGCCCAGTCAATCCACTCCGGGGTACAGTACAGGTTTCACAGTTCAGTTCACCTGTAGTCAAAGGTAAAGTTACAAAACTTCTATAAGCTGTATCTGTTGTCAGAAACGGAAGCACTGCCATTGGTAAGCCAGCAGCAATACGAGCTTTTGTCACACTCAACATGTGTCAAAAAAGACTGGTAGATATTATGCCACAAAGAGCAGCATTAAGTTCGACATATATTGATCCATGTTCAAGTAAATTCCTTTTATGTTTCTGGAAGCTGGTTAATTTTTCTGGTTATGGTAGTGAAATACGTTTGGTTTTCCTTAGTATCATCTGGTTTATGATTTTCCATCTTGAGCCTTATGCTCTCCTCCTCTCAGGAGACACTGCCCTCTCCGATTTTCCTCAGCTACACGCGGGGTTCACTGCGACCTTTGTCCGATTCTTCTGGGCGCAGCCATCTTTGGCTGACACGCGACTCGATCTCCTGAAATTTCCTTTTCAATGAGCTTTTCCTGGAAGAAAAAAAAATATGTAAGGGGTCTACAGAAGGTGAAAAATGAACCTGAAACCACAGCAGAAATCTGAGACCCACAAAAGCTCAGTGAAAGGATCAACTGAAGGAAAGAACCTCACAAAGGGAGGCAGGAATTTTGCCTGTCTTAGTCTTAGGACAGGAAAAAGGGAAGGGACACCAACTCAGGTAGATCATACAAAGAACTCAGACATCTGCAAAGTCTTTAAGAATCCAATAATATCAAAGTAATTAACACACATTGTACCCCATACAGTTATGATTTAATACAAATTAAGAAAAAAAAAAAAGAAAATATCCAATAATAGTTTAAAGATGTCTCAAATTTATCATAATCCCAAACTGGGTAGAGCAAATGCAAATTCTCTCCAGAATTATATATCTTAAACTTAAGGTCAGAGAATTTTCACAACTTAAGTTCCCATGAGCATGAATTCACAATCCAAAGGCAAATATTAGAACCATGACACTTTCAGATATTGGACAGAATAGAAAATAAGTATGTTTATCAAAAATGAAAAACTTACTAATATTATATTTTGACAAATTAGGGACACATGTTATTTTTATTTTTTTTTAGGGACACATTATAATTCTAACTATAATCATTCAAATAATAGAAATAGAATGTGTAACATTCAAATTATTGGAAAGTAAAAATGCAAAGATTTTTTAAATCTAATTTTTGAAAAAGAAAAGAAACAGAATATGGTGGGGGAAATAGCATAAAACACGTGGCAAATTTGAATTAAAAATGTATAATGAAAAAGTATAATAATAATTATACATTATATAATCTATAATAACATTAAATATAAATAAATGACATTATCCAGTTAAAAGAGAAATATAAAGACTATTGGACTAAATGAAGCAATAAAATCTAACTAATATAAATATTGAAAGATTAAAAGTAAAGTGGTGACAAGTTATACTTTGTACATACCAACCATTAGATGGGTAGATTTCTCTTCCCAACAAAGATGGAGTAACAGGGACTAGATTTACCCTCCTCCCTGAAATAACCAAAAATAGGAAAAATTCTATTTTAAAAAGTTGCCAAGTCACTGCACATCAGGTAATAAAGGACAGAAGATCTCTGAGAAACAGAAATCAAATGAGATGAAGCTGACACCTGCCCAAGTTTATTGCATTGAGAGAGATGTCAGCTTATCGCACAGCGAGATAGAACCTCAGCACCCAAGCAGAGTCTGAAAGACTTTTCAGGTGAGGTGATACATCTGGGAGTCCAGGTGGGTCAAAGCATACATAGTAGAACAAAGTACCAGAGCACAGAGAACTGCAGAGGGAAATAACTCCACAAATCTGCAGGTCTATCTCCAGCATTCAAAAGAGTATTCATCAGCAAATGCATGTAAGGAAACATCCCAAAGTCAGGAAAAGAGCCACCTGAAGGGATCAGAGGTGACAGTGCCCAGCAACACACACAGCTAAGATAGGAGTAATTCCCCTAACCAGACTGGACTTACTCAGATTCACTGGAGGGATTCCCCTCCAGATTCACTTACTATTGGTATATAGTACACAGAAAGGTTTGCCTTAATAGTGGGGAATAATTAGCCCTACACTTAGCACCACTCTGTTCCCAGGTAACGAATCATAGCAAAGTCCTGAAGGGATCAGTTTCCAAGTAATTTAAATGCATCCAGAACAAAGCTCTAGAGTACTTGAAAGAAGTCAAAAATAAAACCAAATAAGGTAAAGTACATGATTTATGGTATCAAATCAAAAATTACCAGGCATACTAAAAACCAGGAAAATATGACTCATACCAAGGAGAAAAATCAATAAACCAAAAACGATACAAAACTCACATAGACATTAGGATGAACAGACAAGGATATTAAAATAGCTATTATAATTGCATCCCACCTGTTCAAAAAGTTAAGTAGAGATGTGAAAGATATAAAAAAAGTCCAATTGAGACAGCATCTGTGGCTCAAAGGAGTAGGGCGCTGGCCCCATATGCCAGAGGTGGCGGGTTCAAACCCAGCCACAGCCAAAAACGGCAAAAAAAAATTCCAGTTGAACTTCTAGAGATGAAACTGCATCATATGAGATGAAAATACAAAGGATGAGACTGACAGCAGATGATATAAAACAATAAAAATTCGTGAACTTGAAGACACAGAAATATAAACTACCAAAAAGGAAAAGCAGCATGAAAAAAGAATCAAAGAGAATTTTAAGATAGTTTGGTTATGGTGATGATTTCATGGGTGCATATATAATATCAAAACCTACCAAGTTGTATACTTTAAGTATCTGCAGTTTACTGTATGATAGCTACACCTCAAGGAATCTGTTATTACAAAAACCAGTGTAACTATATTTATATCCATCAACAAACTTTAATATATAAAATAAGGTAAAAAATAAACATGCACACTTAATAATGATCATCTTAATTTACCAGAAACATATAACACTAAGTTTGTATGTACCTAATAACAAGGCTCCAAAATACAGAAAATAAATATTATAAAACTACATGGAAATGAAGGAAATGAATTATTATTGGAGACCTAAATGTGTCTATTTTTATAATTGATAGAACAAACTAATTTAGTGAAACTATGAAATATTTTAATAACATGATTAACAAATGTGACTTAACAGGCATGCATAGACGACTGTATTCAACAACCACATAATAAAGATTCTTTTCAAACACACATAGAAGAATTACAAAAATATAAGAACCCATATTTGGCTGTCAATAAAGTTTTAATAATTTCAAAATATGGAAATCATACAGACTGGTTTTTTTTTTTTGTTTGTTTGTTTGTTTCAAACTGAGTCTCACTGTGTCACCCTCAGTAGAGTGCTGTGATGTCACAGCTCACAGCAACCTCAAACTCTTGGGCTTAAGTGATTCTCTTGCCTCAGCCTCCCAAGTAGCTGGGACTACAGGCACCTGCCACAATGCCCAGCTATTTTTTGTTGTAGCTGTTATTGTTGTTTGGCTGGCCTGGGCCAGGTTCAAACCCACCAACCTCGGTGTGTGTGTCTGGTGCCATAACCACTGTGCTACGGGCATACAGACTGTTTTTTATCATAATGTATTTAAACTAGATATCAGTAATAAATGTGAAAAATATTTACTATCTTTAGAAATTAGGCAATAGTTCTAAAGGCTTGTAGGTCAAAACAGAAAATGATAATGAAAATTTAGAGAATAGTCTAGTCTTTACAATAGTGAAAATACCATATATCAAAATTTATCAGATGAAGCCAAAGTAATGTCTACAAAAAAGGTTTAGAAAACAAGAACAGCTGAAAATTAATGAACAAAATATCTATCACAAGAAATTTTTTTAAAGCCCTTATTTTTCACAAGAATGAAAAAGGAAAAAATGGTAAGAGCAAAATGAATAAGATAGAATACAAACATAAGCTAGAATAGACAATGCCAAAGTTGCTTTTTTAAAAAACAAAAGAAGGGGAGCTGTTAATAAACCTCTGAATAAGAAAAGAGAAAGAAAAAATAAGGAAAGAATACATGTTAAAAGTGAAAAGGGAAACTTATTGCATTACAAATCCTACAGACATTTAAAAGGTATTATGAATAACCTTATACCAGTACATGTGAAAATTTAAATGAAATGGACAACTTTTTACAAAATAAAATTTACCAACCCAACTCAAAGAGAATTCTATAATAATAGAAAAGAGTCTTATAATCATTAAAGAAATTGAATTTGTACTTCACAATATTCCCAGCAAGAAAATTCCAGTACTAAATAGCCTCCCTGGTAAATTCAACAAAATATTCAAAGAAAAAATAATTTCTATCTCACACATACTTTTGCAAAGAATAAAAGAAGACATAGTTCCCAACTCATTGTATGAGGTAGCATAATATTCATGCCAAAACATGAAAAGGCAAGTACTATAAAGAATAATCATAGGGCAATCTTAGAATGAACATACATGCAAAACTTCTAAAGAAGTATTAGAATTATTATACTAAATCCAATAATCCACAGGCAGTCCTCACTTTGCACAGTTCGGATTCAGACATTTCAGTTACTAAAGTTTAAATATTACCAGTCCTCTAGTAGCATGGTTAAAATTTAAATTATCCTGGCATATTAACTATAAATAATTACATAAAATATAAAATTCATTGTAGATCTTTAGTCCAGAGTCACTATGTAAGTAATAGGCTGCATCATGATTGGTGACTAATCATATAACTTCTATCAAAGTCTGCTGGTGATCAATCACTACACTTCCTTTATTCACTTCACACACAGACAGCAAAGCTTGTAGTTGTGTTGCCACTTTGTCTCTCCGTGATAAGCTCACGTGACATAAGAATGGATAATTGAAAGAGTAAATAGGCCAACAAAGATAAAATGGCAGCAAATAAATGAAAAGTGGTCATACTGAAAGTGAAATTCAAAAAGAATGTAAATGAACTTATAGAAGAAATAACTGACCATAGGAATGTTGACACTGCTTCCTTTAAGAAACTATAGACATGAAACCAGAGAAACTTAGTGAAGACAAACTTACCAACATAAACAAGAAAGATGATTGTGATGAAAAGGAAGAAGAGGTCCCAGAAGTGACACCAGTAAAATCCTTCACATTAAAGGAGCACTCAGAGATACTTTACAACATTGAAAGCATAAAAAGTAAAATGCTGAAAGCTGACCCAAACTTGGAAAGGTGTATGACAATTCTCTAAGTCATATAAAAAGATGCTTGCTCCACAAGTTGCATAATAATAATTAGGCAAGCACTGTCTAAACTCATCTTTGATAAGTTTTTTTGCAAAGAAGTAAAACAGTTTAATTCTCAATGTTTCTAATGTTTAAAAATCTAGTGTATTAAATAAGCATTGGCTGTCTTTTTAAAAATTTGTCTATGTATTTATGGTAGAGAGTTTTTAATGTTTTAACATTTTCAAAAGTCACAGAAAAATTGTAATTTTTCCTATGAATTCAGATTGCTTTGCATGGTTTCAACTTGCATAATCACTTTTATAGTTCTCTACCACCACACAAAGTGACACAAAGTGAAACTGTGTGTGTGTGTGTATTTTTGACAGTCATGACTGACTTACAGTTGTTTCAGGAATGCAAGGCTGGTTTAATATTAAAAAAGCAATCAGTTACTTCGTTATACTAACAGAATAATAAAGAAAATAATGAAGTCATCTCAGAGATTCAAAAAAAGTCTTTGAAAAATTACAACTCCAATATAAGATAAATACAACAAAATCAGAATACAAAGGAATTTTCACAGTGTTATATATAAAAAAAAACCTAAACAAGTAGGAAGTATAGAACACATAGCAAAAATAAATGCAAATGTATCACATATCACACTAAATGTAAGTAGAACAAACAAAAACAATCACACCCAATGTTTTTAAGAATACAGTTACATCCTTTTGAATAGTTACATACTGAAAAACATGGACATAGAAGAATGGGATGAAGAGAGTTACTACATAATAACAAAAGATCTTCACCAGGTAGGCATAACAAATTTAATTTCACATTCAGTTAAGACATAGTTCCAAATATGTAAAACAAACCTTATAAAAACTTGGAAGAAGGAATTTCTAATTCACTACCCATAATAAGAGATTTTAACACCCTTTTCTTAATAATTAATAAAACATAACTTACAAGCATGGTCTAATAAATAGATATAGAATATTGACTCAGCATTTGGACAATATTCATTTACTATATTCATGAAGCATTGATGGAAATTTATCACATACATGACCATAAAACAAGTTTCAAAAATTTGAGAAAATTGAAGCATTAAGTGTTTTTTAGGGACAATAAAATTAAGTTACAAATCAATGCAAAAAGATACATTTTTAAATCTTCAAATGAATTTTAAAACTCATGATAGTCTTTCCAACATATCAAACTTAAATCTGATCAAGCTTCTCTACACATCTAACAATTTCCTGGAAATACAAGGACAAAGGAATCTGTTAAATTACACCATGGGGGTGTAATGATCAAAATTCAGACTGTGCTAAATTCTATAGGACAAATCACTCAGCTTCTTAAACATACAAGTGTACAAATTTGGGGCATAGGAGAAGAGGGAATGGAGGAGAATACATAAATGAAAAAAATTTGAAGATATTTTAGTTAGTCAAAATTTATGAATTCCATTTGGAAACTGTTGAAAGGGTGAGAAGACCTGAATAAGGGGGAATTTATTAATACAGTTACCTTTACTTGAGATTCTATATTTAGCTTTAGAAAGATATCCAAGTATTTACTGGATATTGATGATACTGAGGAATTATTATTAAATTATATTATGTGTGAGATTTGCTTCAAAATAATGAGGAGTGAAAGGGGGGCACATAAGTGAAACAAGATTGTCTAGGAGTTAATAACTGCTGAGTGGCAGATAGAAGCACAATAGTCCATTAAATCATTCTATTATTGTAAATGTTTGAAATTCCCAGTAATAAAATGTCTAAAGAAACTAACAAATTCAGCATGAGAATGAACATCACAGGCCAAGCCCCCTCATGACTTTATGTGCCCATTATTTACTCTTCTTTCTCAGCCCACACCTGCTCTCTAATACTGTTCTGCACTGCTGGGGCTTGAAGTCTACAAAATACATTCTTTGGCTTCCATTTCCAGCTGCCTTTTTCTTTAGATTCCATTAATGGGAACTTGAAGTTACTGTTGGAAGATCATAAGTGAATAAGAGGGAAGTTTCCTGCTTTTAGCTCCAACAGTGCGGCAGTTGCTCGTGGTTGTAGTGGCAGCAGAGATAGGGAGATTCCAAGTACCTGAAGCCTGGGCTAAAGCAACATATTTTCTGTGGTTCCAATCCTGGTCAAGATGGCATCTTCTTGATGGGTCCAGAACTGACCAAGAGAGTTTCTCCACTGGTGCAACAGTGGCGCTGCTAATGGGTTCCAGTCTAGGCTTAGACCTACCTGACTGGACCCTGACTGATAACATTACTTGCTATCAGGATTACTTGCAGAAGGGGAACCTCAAGAATGGAATTCTGGGATTGAGTTTCTGATCCATTTGAGTATGAATGAAATGATAATCTCATTACAGGTGGAAAATGAGATACTCTAAACCCAGGACTTGGGTACCATTACAATTTCTCAAATCATCACTTGAGCTTGCTTGGAATGTAGGGCCAGGCTTCAAAAGGCCAAATGGCTACTACCCTTGACTGTTAGGACAGCGATGATGACTACATGTATAAAGGTACTTCTGACCACACTGGAGAGCTTATACAAAGAAAATATTAATTCAAAGGTTTAAACTTTCAGCATAATGCATGATCAGAGGATGGGAGAGTGTCTGTGGTAGCACTAAAATTTTACCCCTTAATTTTTGTATCTGTGGAGCAGATGTGGCTGAAATCGAGATTCCAAATGTCCCTGTGTGTGTTGCAAAGTTACAATTAAGTTTAATTCATAGTTTCATCCATTCTCTTACATGAAAAATTAGGACTTGACTAGGAAGAAGTAGAGACCTGAGACTTTGTATGAAGACATTTTGACAGATTTGGAACAATCTAAAAAATTAAATCCTCCAAAACCCCTCTGCTTTCCTTGCTAACAGAAGCAGTTACTTCCACTTTCAAGAAAGACTGGTCAAACTTTGCTATGATGACCATGAAAATGTCACCTCAGACATTAGCTTTTCAAGGGATTCCGTACTTCTCAAGACTTGTCCTAATATATATCTATTAATTCCAGAGTTGTCACTATAATTAGATCCCAGAAAACATCTCATGAGAAAGAACATAGGTTATACACAGCAAAAGAATTGCATTTTTCTGTTTATGTATATTATTAGAAATCTAGGAAATATGTGTAGGAGTAGATTCCTAGGTGGATGTTTACAGCCTTGAATAAGATGGAATTTATTAATATAGGTACACTTACCTGAGATTCTATATTTAACTTTAGTAGCTAGGAATGGCTCTAACAGTTTTCTTGACTGACTAAAATTTGGACTCAACAGCAAGTCTATAATAAATGAAATTGATATGCCAAAATTCCCTGGCATGAGATAAAGAAAAAAATTGAGTTGAACTCTAGGAGTACCAGCATTCAATACTATTGTGTTTAAATGTTCCCTAGCAACAGTGGCCTGTGTAAACCAGCTCCTGGAAGGCTGATGCATAACCAGCTCCTGGAAGGGACATCTACTGTGGTTCCCACTGGTCTTCCTTGATTCTGGCCCTGTGCTTGAGCTTGGTCCTCCAGCCTTCCTATAGGAACTTCTATAATACCTGTATTTTACTCCCTTGAAGTTAAGTGGAGTTGCCTGTAACAAAGAAACATGAATTATATTTTTTTGTATTTTTATCTTCTAGATACAAAGGCTACTTAGTAACCCACATCATATTAACTTTCATTTCAATGACAATCTCTGTTTTTCAGGTTATGCCAGGGGAGAAGATTGGAAGAATCATGATGGGGAATAACAAACTGGGGAAATGCAGATTATAACCAGAACAAGATATTATTTCATACCTGCTCAGTTGTAAAAAAAAACAGAGGTTTAAAATACCAAATGTTGGTTGTTTTTGAAAAGTAGTGAGAGTGTAGATTGGTGCAACCACCTTAGAAAACCGTTTGTAGTGGAGTGGGCAAAGTGTACCATGATGTGACCAGCAACATCTGCTTTCAGAAAAAGATCACAGAAAAGCTCTTACTTGTATATGCAGGAATAAAACACAATGCTCACAATAGCCTTAGTGGTGATAAGAGAAAGAAAAAAGTGAAAGTACTCCAAATATCCTATAGAAAAATGAATAAATATTAATAGCTTAAAATGAATTAATTATAGAACACTGCTTCCCATCTGCCCACCTACCATTTATCAACACAGCTGACTCTCACTAATATAATGTTTAATGAGAAAAGGCAACTCACGGAAGATTATGGAGAAAATGATGCCAGATTGATATAATATTTAAAAGAGATGAAATGAAACAATATAATGTTTTAGGTTACACAAGGGGCAGAATTCAGACTGGAGTTACCTCTAGAGAGAGGAAAGAAATGGGAGCCAGGAAGAACATTTCAAAGAGATCAGTAATATTCTATTTTTTAAGGTAATGTTTTGCCACATTTTAAAATCATTTAAATATATTATATATACTATTTTATAATTATAAGATAATCATAATTTTTAGAAAGTAATTTTATGACTCAGCTGGCTGCCACTTTAAATGCTCATGAATTTCGGGAAAAAGGAATTTTTTTTAAAAAAGGAACACATCTTCTCCCTAAATAATCTTGTTTAAGTGCTTAATAGGTTTTGTTTTATTTGTATTTACAAGACTCAGCTTCTTTGATGTTGTAATGTGAATCATGACTCTCTAAGAGAGGGATTTAGAATTCCATAATTCTCAAACTTTTTTAACTAGGGAATATTTAGACTCAGAACACCTAAAATACAGATATGGTTTGAGAAAAATACTTTTCTACAGATGTGTCCTAGTTCTATGCCACACCACCCACCCCCAACCTGGAACTATTTGTTTCTGCATTCTCAGTACCAAACCTTAGCTGAGTGTCTAGAACACTGCTTCCTATCTGTCCACCTACACTCCTGTTCACTGCTGGCTCCTAGGTTCCTAGAGATACTGCAAGACCTGCTCGCCTGGAAAAGGCCACACTCTGGTCTTCCAGTCTTGCCTAAGGCAAGATTTTTCTGGGCCCACTGTCCTCAACACATCCTTTGTGAACTGCACGGCTTCCTCCCAGGAAAGAGCATCCCTCCCTGAACCCTTTCCTCCCAGGGTCTGTAAGCTCTTCACTTGCACAATAAGCAGATGTAGTTCCAGATAATCTCCCTTCCCAGTTTTCTCCCCTCTTGCACTTAGATCTTACTGGATGTGACCTAATGGAGATCATGAGACTGGAAAATCATTTCCCTGGAGATGGACAGAACCGGAGTGGCAGAGAATCAAAGACTGAGGCAGACAGACCCCAGAAAAGTATTATGGCATCTGCCGTGAGGTTACCACTGAGTGCATGGACATTTCTGAGGTCTAGATTGTAGCCCGAAATAATAGCTGAAATAGCTGGGTCTCATCAAAGAGAAGTACCAGGCATACTAGGTGATTAGTGGATACGATTCCAGTGAGCCAGGCAGCTCACAGACACATGGGCCAGGGAGAAGAAAGCACATGCAAGAGCAGTGGCCCCAGAAACCTCTGGGTCAGGCAAGGAGAAGACTGCAGGGCTGTGTGCCAGGCAGTCAGAAGCACAGAAATGGTGTTCTGAGGATCCTGGAGGGAAGGACCTGAGCTCCTGACTATCACAGCTAAGCGTGGAGCCAATACTGTTGTGACTTTATTTTTGTCCCTTCCATTCCTTTCCTTTTCTCCTGGATTTGTGAGGCCTGAGGAAGCAGAAGTTACAAGATATAAATGAAATTTGGATTAATATATCTATTAATTTGAATTAATATTTGAATCTTTAACAAAAATAAAATGGCATAAAAATTAGAGTTATTTATATGAGCAGTACTGGCTAATGTTAAGTGCAAAGGAGTATTTTTGAAGAATATCGGGTAGCTTAGCTCACAGAATCCACAGGAAGCTGAGGCCAGGCACGGTAGCTTGTGCCTATAGTCCTAGCACTCTGGGAGGCCAAGGCAGGTGAATTTCGTCAGTTCACAATTTCAAGACCAGCCTGACATCTCTACTAAAAATAGAAAAACTCGCTGGGCATTATGGTGGGTGCCTGTAGTTCCAGCTACTGGCAGGGCTGAAGCAAAAGGATTGATGACTTGAGCCCAGGAGTGTGAGGTTGCTGTGAGCTGTGACACAACTGCACTATAGCCTGGGGAGACAGTGAGACTCTGTCTCAAAAAAAAAGAATCCATGGAAAGCTAGAGACGCAGGCTCAGAAACACCTCTGAAACCCAGGATGGCCTGCAGGGACAGTTCAGTTCTCTCCTAAGGACCTGGTACGATGGCATCTCCACTGTCATAGGCAACCAGAGTCTAAGGATACTCAAAACCACTGTCAATAACATCTGAGCTGTTTCAGAACATTAGCAAGCCTCCCTCAGTATCCCAGAGTGTGAGATGGTAGTGCTTGATTGGCTGAACCACGATCACAAGCTGGCTCCCCCAGGCCCAGGGGCCAGGAGGGAAAGAATCTCGTCTTTGGTTTCCATCATGAAAGAAGAACCGTCTGTACATGGGGAATGGGGGGTTGTCCTAAAACCAGAATGGGAATGCTGCATGATGAGCATCCCAAAGAAGTGATGACTGTTCATGACAACATTACGATATTGTGTGGCACTATAAACCAAAATTATCAGTGAATAATCACTATTAAAATGAGTGTGAAAAGACTTCACGTGAATAAATGAAGGTCTACTGCACTTGTGTGACCATGCGTTCACTACGTGAATATTGTCGGCTTTGAGCAACAAGAAGGATTTCAAGAGAAAATCCAAAGACACAGCTCCAGAGACTACAGCACAGGGGCCAGAGAACAGAATCAGTGTAAGGTCCCAAATGTGCAGGGAACTGGCTGGGGAAGAGCCAGGAGCTTCTGTTGGCCTGGGCCGAGGCCTCAGCAATAATGGAAAACCCCTCCACCAGGCCCAGAGAGGGCTGGTGCCACAGGGACCTCAAGTAGAAGACTGAACTACAAGGACTTCTCCAAAGATTCCACTGAAACTAAACCGCAGGTTCAGAGCGGTCATCTCCCAGTGAAGGATTTCATAGGAAGTATTTGTTTCTGTCTAGATAATTCATTTTCTAAACTTTCTACAGTAAGCATGTGTGCCTTTTATAATCAGAAAAAGAGTGAAAGATGTAAGACAAACTCCAGAGGTCCACCCAGGTGAAGAGGGGGAATTTATCCCCGACATTGCTTAGAACTGTCAGCGCACAGTGATAATAAAAAGCAGACTGACTTTTTCTTGCTTTTATGATTGTTTTACAATTCTTTGCAGGCAATGCATCTCCTTACTTGCATCCAAGGCAGACCACTCCGATCTCCTTGGGTACTGACCGGCTCTCTGAACCTGTGCTGTTACAAGCAAATCTGCACATTGTAATCTCTGTCATCAGCACTCTTTGATTTCTCTATCCATAAAATGTCATCTACAAATGAGAAACATTTGAGGCCAGGAGAGGTTTAGATACTGTTCAGTCCAATCCTCCGGTCTCACAGGGCAGTAAACAGGTGCAGACAGGTGATGTGGCTTGTTCAAGTTAGTTCCAGAGCCGGGTCTTAACCTCAAGTTTCTGGTCCTCTACATCCAGGACTGTATTTAGCACAAGAGATGGCAGAGCTAGTTCAAGATTTTATAGTTATTTCTAGGTCCCTTTTCTAATTTGACCTAGAACTTAACTATGAACATCTCTAAGGAAGTAATGTGATCTCTGCCTGGACCCAAGGTGGCTTTCTCAGAGGAAGACCCGAACCTTTCCCCTTATGGCTACCCAAACACTGACATGGATTCTACTCACAGAAAATCCTATATCCTGGGTATGTGGGCTTCAGGGTCAATGCTTCTTATGCAGCTCTGTCTTTGACAGTTGTTTCAATTGACTGCTCCATGAAGCTTGTGGCATCATTCTGTACCCTTCATGCTAAAGCCAGAGCTTCTCTAAAACCCTCAAGTTTCTCTGAGCTACAGCCAGCAACCCTGGGGGACAGTGCAGTGGCAGAAAATATCAGCATAGTTGGAACTATTTTGTTCTGCCACCCTTGGCCAGAAGAGAGTTTCTTTCCCCAGCACCTACTGAGACTTCCATGGTGGCCCCTAGGGTTCTCAAGAACAAGCAGATTTCACATCAGCCAGGGGAGAGGGTCTGGAATGAATGGGGCAAGTCAGCAGCTGCCCCACTGTAGAAAATCATGACCCAGTGCACTCCACAGCAGGTTGAAGATTTTTCCAATTGTCCATTATTTTTAGATTAGCCATGTCATTCTTCTGCTCATTAGCCCAAGTCATTGAGAGTTCACAGTTGGTGTGGCTGAGTCATTGCCCTGGTGATTCAGCCTCCTGATTAAAAACAGACCTAAAAAGCTTATTCGTTCATTATTGCTTATAGAATAGACTCTCAACCCCCTAGTGGGACAGTCAAGGCTTTCCTAAGCTGGCCCTAACCAACCTTGCCAGCTTCATCATCCAGCATCACTGTAAAGCCCCTCTCTTTCCTTCCCACCCCCCTACTCTCTCTGTCTAATGCCTGCTCATCCTCCAGGACTCAGCTTACCTCACCTTCTCCAAAAAGTCTACCTTGATCGCATGTAAGCCCTTACTCAGAGTGTAAGAGCTGTCACTCTGCTTTTTAGTCATCTGTTTCTTCGTGTTTCCTTCACTACAGTGTAAGCTCTAGGGGCTCCACTGTCTGATAAATGCGTGACCATGGCCAAACTGTTTAACCAAAGTTTCAATTTCATCATTTGTAAATGAGAATGAGAATAGTATCTCTCATGCTGTTGTTAGGAGGAATCTATGGGCCACTATAGATAAAGCACTTAGTAAGCACTCAATAAACACCTATTATTATGATCAGTATTCAAGGCATAGACAAGATTCATAATTCCTGATATCCCCAAAATCTAACCCAATGTCTGGCATACAGCAAATAGTAACTACTTGTTGAGAAAATTAATAAATCATTATACTCCATCCAAACCTAACAATTTGCCATTTCCTAAACACTCCATGGCTTTCTGGCTCTTTGTCCTTACAAATTCAGTTTGGAGAACCTGTTGGAGTACCATCCCACCTGCCTCCATCCCTTTCCTACCTAGAGGACTTCTATCTATCCTTCAAAACCAAAAAACGCCACTTCACCCTTTCAACCTTCCTGGATTTCCTTGGAGCATATTTATCTAAGTTCAAACATAACTTTCCTCATGCCCTATTACATGCTCATGACATTGTCTTTTAATTATTGTAATTGTTTGCTTACATGCCAATCGCTCCTGCTGTACAGTGAGCTCCTCTTGAACAATGTCTGATTTATGTATCCCCCAGTTCAGTGGCTAGCACAGTGCTGGCAAACATTAGGCACGTAATAAACAAAGAAGAGGCTCCCCAGTGAGCCCGGAGGGTGACCCCAGTGTCACAGAGATGATGAGGGAAAAAGAAAACTTAAGGACATTTCTTGGGGAGGCAGGGAATCTGGCTGTGTGCTTGGAGCAACACTGCCATTTCCTTTCTTCTACTTACTGCACAAACACCTTAAAAACAACAAAGAAGTAATTTGAAAGGGAGGGAAACATCATCCACTATCCCATTACACTAACACATAACTGTTTTCATTTTTCTTGGTTCCTTTAAAGTCCTTTATTATGTGAATATATAATTTTACATAGTTTCACTCAATGTAGACACCATTGGGCATACAGTTTTATTTTTTTTTAACTTAACCTTCTTTCATAACATTTTTATAAGTTACTATCCTATCTACAAAACCATTTATTCTGGCTGCATAATATTCCATTTGGCGGCTTCTACATTACCACTATTAAACATAAAATGCTATGCCAAATATCTTTTTGCACAGAATTTTTTTTCTACTAATTGGTGGGATTTTTTTTCCTAAAGATTTCTGCCTAAGACTTCAGAGTTTTCATTAAGTCTTAACAAAAAGCTTTTAAGTCCCAGCAAACTCAGAGTGAAATCCAGGAGGTCAATTAAGGCAGAAGTCTAGAATAATTGTTCTCAGTCACTGGACAGGTTTTAGGATCCAGAGAATCGCTTGAGGATCCTTTAAAACTACCAATATACAAGCCCCATCCCAGGCCAACTGAAACAGAATCTGGGAATGGGTAATATTTTAGAAGGTCTTCAAGTGGTTATAGTGATGATAAGAATCACTGGTCTAGATTCTACTAGGTGAGAGAATTAGCAAGAGCAACATGGGAAATAATTTAAAGGGTCTTTGTTCTAGAACAGAGACTTTGGTATCACCTGCTGGGAGTGGTCACTCTAGACCACAGGGATTAGTGACTGATATGCAAAGGGCCATTGGAGGCTCATGGGACAAACCTGACCAGTCATACAATTGCTCATTCAAGGATTTATTGAGCACCAAACTGAACAAAACTGTATCCCTCAATTCCAGTAGACTATATCCAATGACCTGTTCAGACTTCTGCCTAGATGTAAATAAACATCTTGAACTTGGCATGTCCAAAACTTAACATCTGATTTATCCTGGTCAGCTGTTCTAACAGTATTCCGCATCTCAATTTATGGAAACCTGTACTCTTCAATTGCTCAGGCTGCAAACATCAGTATCATCCTTGCTCCCTCTCTTTCTGTTACATCTCACATCCCAAACCATCAATGAATCCTGCAGGATTTCCCTTCAAACACATACAGAATCTAACCATTCCTCACCACATCCACCCACTGTCTCCCTGTCCCAAGCTACCACTATTGCTCACCTAAATTATGGCAATAGCGTCAAAAGATTCTTTCTGATTCACCCTGGCCCCATGCAGACTTTTTACACACAGCAGACAGAGTAATCATTTAAAAACATAAGTCGAATCATACCACTCATTTCTAAAACTTCCAATATCTCCCAGTCTCATTCAGAGTGTGATGATTAATTTTATGTGTCAATTTGGGCCATAGAGAACTGAGACATTTGGTCAAACATTGCTCTGATGTGTCTGTGAGGGTGTTTCTGGGTGAGATCAGCATTTGGATCTATAGACAATAAAGATGGTTGCCCTTCCCAAAAGGAGTGGGTCTTATCTAATTCATTGAAATCCCAAATAGAATAAAAGACTGACCCTTCCACAAGTGAGGGGGACTCTTTCCTCCTGACTGCCTTTGAGCTGGGGCACTGATTGTTTTATTTTGTTTTGTTTTTTTCCAGACTTGAACTAAGACACTAGATGTTCCTGGGTCTCCAAAATGCCAACCATGGATCTGGGAACTTGTTAGCCTCCATAATCGCATGAGCCAATTCCTTCTAAGTCTGTTTCTCTCTATATACACAGTATACGCGACCTGTTGGTTCTGTTTCTCTGGAGAACCCTAACACACACAGTAAAATCCTAAGTCCTTACCAAGACCTCCAGGGTCTTATATCATCAGACTTCCCCACTGCTCCTCCCCTTCCTCTTCATCTTCCTCCCCATCTATCTCCTCTCCCTTTCAAACACTGTGTTCTTACAATGTGGGCCTCAAATAAGCCAAACATGCTTCCACCCCAGGACCTCTGTATTTGATGTGCCCCCCTTGTCTGAAACTCTTCTGCACAGCTCACTCCTTCACGTCCTAAAGATCTCTCTCTGGGCTCAATAATGCCTTTTGAGGGAGGACTGTCTTGACACATACCCTGCCCGTCCACTACGGAACAGCCACCATCGCCGTGGGGCGGTCCTAAGTCTTCCCCGCTTTAGCTTTCTCCGCCATGGTCACGACTGCCTCGTATGTTAACGTTTATTTGCTTGTCTTTTCCCTCACTAAAATGACTTGGACAAAAAAAGCAGAGAGGTACCTGATACATTAGGTGGTGAAAGTGCTATAAAGAAAAATAAGTAGGGGAAGGAGAGCATGAAGGGCGTTGTTTCAAATAGGGTAGTCGGCAAAAGCCTCCCTGGGGAAATGAAAAGGAGACAAAATCTAGGTGAAATGAGGCAAAACCTGGCTGAAAATGGGAAAGAGAGGCCGTGACGGGGCGTCCCACCCATATCGCCTTGTCATTCTTCATCCAGAGAACGATCAATGACACTCTTCTGCAAGGGCCTGCCACTCTCACCTGCGGGTTTCTCCTGGCTGGGGCAGACCAGGTGTCCCCAGGGGGCGTGGGCGGACTCACGCCCTGGAGCAGATCTCCGCTGGTGACGTTAAGGACTTAGAGACTAGCAACCCGGCCCCCACCTCTTTGGTAGGACAACCCTGAGTCATGTTTAAAACCATCTCCCAGAGTCCCGTGGACTGAGCCCACACTCCCAGAGGGGAAACCTGCCCCTGGAGGACCCCGTATTGTCTTCCTTCCTTTTGGTAACAAGGTGCTTCCTGGGTTCACCACCCTCAGACTCATTCTCACTGAAATCCTTATCTCTTGAATGCAGCCTGAAATAGAAAAGGCTCACCTGGTTCCCGGTGGCTTCTCAACCTCCAATCTGTCAGTGACCCTGAGAGGCAGGCAGCCTCCGCTAGTAGGGGGAGCTCTGTGCAGAGCAGCTGCCGTGAGGGGCTGCCGCTATCTAGGGGTGAATTGTGATCCACGCTCCGTACAGCCCCACACACAAAATAAAGTGCAATATTCAAATCAGCCGAGGTCCTGAAGGGAGAGAGCGGCTGCACAGGCCTGGTGGTGAATTTGCAGAAGCAGATTAACCCAATCTGCATACTAAACAGCATGTAAATTACATTATTTCAACCTATAAGTTTAGACATGTCCATAGGAATAAAAAATTATGACAGTGATAAGATGTATGGTTGGCGTAAATAAGCTAGTTCAAGCAAAATATGCTAAAAGGGTTATGGAAATTCTCCAGATTAAGTGAGTGAAGCCAGCCCCAGCCTTCAGCCAGGAAGGTGGGGAGCCTGCCGCTGGCCCTGGGGGCACTTTTGCTGCCTCCAGTCACTGCAGGGAGAGAGAGGATGGTCAGTGCTCATGCACAGACTGGGTAGGACCCTGAGGAGAGGGTCCTGTCTTTGGAAGGGTGAGGAGGAGGGACCACTACAGGATCCAGGATAATCCTTTTAATAATAGCGTGTACTAGCTCACTTCCAAGCCCTCTGTGTGTTCTACTCATTTAATTCTTACGATTACCCAGGGCAGGTAGTACCTCGTATCCCATTTTAGAATGAAGAAACTGAGGCTCAGAAGTGAAGCACGGCAGCCTGGCCCCAGAGACCCCGCATATTAACTGTAGTGCTCTGCCACCTCCACTGACCATCATGCTGAAAGGAACTTTGGGAGTTATTTCAACTCTCTCACCGTACAGATAAGAAAACTGAGGCCAAGGGGGCACAGTGACTTGCCCAAGGTCAGACAGCCCAAAAATGGCATAGCCAAGATTGTGGCCTAGGCTTTCAGACACCACATTCAAAGCTTTTCCACATGCCCAGGTGCCCCCCACCATGTCCCTTGCAGTGACCTGGGAAGGCTCGCCAGGCTGGAATCAGGCAGAAACTACCAGTCTTACCTTTCTTTGCTGTGTGACCCAGAGTCCCAAGGGAAGAAAGTCTGCCTTCTAGATTTGCAAAGGGCAGAGAAAGGTTTCTTTTCTCATAGAAAGGTCCTTTCACAGCTAGAATCCTCCCCCCTGCCCATCTGGAGTGAGAGAACTCAGTCCCTACCTATGGATAGCTCCCCTTCCAAGTACCTGGGCTCTGTCACTTAGCTAAACCATCACAGTTCCCAAGAACCAGACCTTCTGGGCTAAGGTTTATTCTGTTGCAAGAGATCAACCCAAACTCAAGCTAAGCCCAAGAGGATGTTCCTGGAGAGACTGGGAAGTCAGGGTGATGGGCTGGATTCAGGGTCCCCAACAAAATCTTCAGGACTTGTGTTCCCTCTGCCTATGGGCCACACTCAGTGAGGTGCTATCCACACACGGCAGAGAGAACAGCCCCATGTCCCATCCTATGGCCTACCAGGCAACAGGGAGATATTCCCCCTCCCAGGGCAGATGGGTCAGGTCCATTTATTCATTCAGCAAGAGTGTAGGGAGCATTTGTGGTCAGGTGCCAAGGAGACAGTCATAAACAAGTATAAATCTCATGCCCTTATGCAATAGAACACCCTATTAGAAACAGAGTGGGAAACAAATTAAAAAAAAAAAAAGTAAAGTACCTTGTGTGCTATATACTGATCATGGCAAGGAAAATCAAATAAGGCAAGGGGATAGGAGTGCCAGGTCGTATGTTACTAAATGGGAGAGGGAGGTGGGTCGAGAAGCACTCACTGAGAAAGTGGCACTTGAGCAGAGAGCTGAAGGAGGCAAGGGAGTAAGCAATGCAGGAGTCTGAAGGAACAGCTTTGCTGGCACCATGGGTGAACGAAGAAGGGGCCGTGTGACTGCTGGAGCTGAGTGAGAGAGGGGGAAGTAAAGATAATGGGGCCAGAGAAATAGTGAGCAGGGAGGAGGTGTGTATGGCCTTGTAGAGAGACACCTGGGTTGTCACCAAAGGGTCAGGGGTGGGAAAGGGACATGACCTGACTTGCATTTTACTTTTTTTATTTGGGGTTAATATGATGGTGACATTGTTTGCATTTGGAAGGTAAAGTCCAAATTGTAGTTGTGTCCTTCACCCAGGAAATGTGCCATGTACCCCTACGTTGTACCTGTCAGGTGGGAACTTACTGAATCTCCTCCCTCCTCGTCTCCTCTTGAATTTCTTTCTTTTTTTTTTTTTTTGAGACGGAGCCTCAAGCTATCCCCCTGGGTAGAGTGCCATGGCATCACAGCTCATAGCAACCTCCAACTCCTGGGCTCAGGCGAGTCTCCTGCCTCCGCCTCCCAAGCAGCTAGGACCACAGGCGCCCG
>CAUYQV010196322.1:0-21677 GCA_963574575.1 Galagoides demidoff | reverse complement strand
CCTTGTACCTGAAGCTTGTTCTTGGCAACTCTAGGAGGAAGAAGGGGGCCTGGGAACATGTTCTCGGCCACCCTGGGGGGAGGAGGGACTTGCCTTGTTCCTGGAGTCGACTCTGGGGGGAGAAGGGAGGAGGAGGGAAATAGGCTGGAGAGGGTGGGGGGAACAGGTGAGGGCTGGGGAACGGGAGTGGGCAGGGGAAAGAGGGCTGGGTTACAACATCATATGTAAATAACGGAAACTGGACCTGCACCTCTCACCACTCACAAAAATTAACTCATGGTGGATAAAAGATTTAAATTTAAGACACAAGGTGGGTACATTAGCTCACACCTGTAATTCTAGCATCCTGGAAGGCTGAGGCAGGTGGGTCACCTAAGCTCAGGAATTGGAGACCAGCCTAAGCAAGAGTGAGAACCATCTTTAATAAAAATAGAAAAACTAACCACCTATAGTGGTGGGCACCTGTAGTCCCAGCTACCCAGAGGGCTGAGGTAAAAGGATCACTTGAGCCCAAGAGTTTCACGTTGCTGTAAGCTATGATGCCATAACACTCTACCCAGGGTGACTGACTGAGATTCTGTCTCAAAAAATAAATAAATCTAAAACACAAAGCTATAAAACCCTAAAAGAAAGTGTGTGTGGTGAGGGGTAAGGAAAAAAAAGAGAAGAAAAGAAAATAGTGACTAATTCTCACATCAATTGCATTTAATTTTGACCAAAGTACATTATTTGAACAAAAATTTTTAATTCAACTTATTAATATGTTGTTTAGGATATTGCATCCTCATTTATAAGTGAAATATGTTTGTAATTTCCCTTTATAATAATATATTTTTTCCAGTTTTAATATCAGGCATATCCAGATGAAGTAGAATGAATTTGAAATATTTCTTCTTTTTCTATTGTCTATAAGATTTGGCATGATCTGTTTTTAGAAATTATCTTCTATTTTTATTTATAAAAATAAATAGTCTTGGGCGGCTCCTGTGGCTCAAAGGAGTAGCACTGGCCCCATATGCCAGAGGTGGAGGGTTCAAATCCAGCCCTGGCCAAAAACTATAAATAAATAAATATTCTCTATTTTTTGAGACTTTGAAAAAATCTTAGCTGAACCTCAGAGTCAAAGCATTCTATGATGTGAATTTTACTTTTTTTTTTTTTTTGTAGAGACAGAGTCTCACTTTTTTACCCTTGTTAGAGTGCAGGGGAGTCACAGCTCACAGCAACCTCCAGCTCCTGGGCTTAGGTGATTCTTCTGCCTCAGCCTCCCACATAGCTAGGACTACAGGTGCCTGCCACAATATCTGGCTATTTTTTTGTTGCAGTTTGGCGAGGCCTGGGTTTGAACCCACCACCCTCGGTATATGGGGCCAGCGCCCTACTCACTGAGCCACAGGTGCCACCTGAATGTTACTTTTTTTTTTTTTTTTTTTGAAACAGAGCCTCAAGCTGTCCCCCTGGGTAGAGTGCTGTGGCTTCATAGCTCACAGCAACCTCCAACTCCTGGGCTCAAGCGAGTCTCTTGCCTCAGCCTCCCAAGTAGCTGGGACCACAGGCACCCGCCACAACGCCTGGCTATTTTTTGGCTGCAGCTGTCATTGTTGTTTGGCGGACCCGGGCTGGATTCAAACCCGCCACCTTAGGTGTATGTGGCTGGCACCTTAGCCACTTGAGCCACAGGCACCGAGCCTGAATGTTACTTTTTTTCCACGATTATTATTATTATTGCTCAATATTTCATTGCAGCAATTATCTGATTTCTTTTCCTAATGTATTTATATTTGTTCGTTCTTTACGAGGTTTTTGTTTCTAGTCATTATCTTAAACATTGTTATTATTATTTAAAAAGAAAGAAAGAAAGTGTGGGGGAAAACTCTTAATCTTATCAGCCTGGGGAAAGAATTTATGAAAAAGAACCTGCTGGCAATAGGAGCAACAACAAAAATTGATAAATGGAAACTGATCAAGTTAAAAAGTTTCTGCACAACTAAACACACAATCAACAAAGCAAAGACACAACCTACATATTGGGAGAGGATATTTGCACGCTACGAATCCAACAAAGGGCTAATCTAGAATCTACAAAGAACTTGAGCAAATCAACAAGAAAAGAGTAAACAACCCCATTAAAAACTGGGCAAGAGACATGAACAGAAACCTTTTTCAGGAAGACAGACAAATGGTCAACAAACACATGAAAAATCCTTAACATCCCTAATCATCAGAGAAATTCAAATAAAAACCACTGTGGGATATCACACAACCCCAGTGAGAATGTCACATATCACAAAGTTCCTTAGCAACAGATGCTGGCCTGGGTGTGGAGAGAAGGGAACACTCATGCACTATTGGTGGGACTGCAACCTAGTCCAGCCTTTATGGAAAGAAGTATGAAGATTTCTCAGAGAACTTAAAGTAAACCTATCATTTGATCCTCTAATGCCATTACTAGATATATACTCAAAAGAAAAAAAAACATTTTTTTCCATAAAGACACTTGTACTAGAATGTTTATAGCAGCCCAATTCATAATCACAAAGAACTGGAAAAAACCCCAGTGCCCTTCAACACATGAATGGATTAATAAATTGTGGTTTATGTATACCATGGAATACTATTCAGCCATAAAAAGATAGTTTGTATCTTTTGTAGGAATGGATTTGGAGAACATTCTTCTAAGCAAAGTATTATAAGAATGGACATGTACTCAGTACTAAACTGGAGATAGTATGTTAATAACCACATGCTCACATGAGAGAAAAAACTCCATTAAATTCAAGTAGCAGTCGGGGGAAAGGGGTTGGGTAACTTCCCACCCAAAGAGTACATTGCACATGGCACACTTCCTGGATGAAGGACACAGCTACAACTTAGACTGTAACTTTACAAAAGCACACTATTTAACCTCGTCATATGTACCCCATGTTAATCTGAAATTTAGAGAAAAAAAAAGTAAAGAAAATATTTGTACCATATGTCATAAAAGGGATAATATCCCTATACATGTACATATGTAGACTATATATATTCAAAGTCTTTTATATATATAGTCTTTGAGGCAGACACCATAGATCAGCCAGGCAATGCTCATTGTTAACCCTTCTCACTGCTGATTCACTGTGATCAGCCTGACACATCTTAACTTCTGTGACACCTGCCTGAATTGTGGATGTTGTTAATATCTTACCTTCTGCAAGAACTAAATGTAACTGAGCTAGAAGGAAAATATAAAACATCCAAGTATGCGAAGGCCTACCAAAGCCATGACAGGAGTAGGCCATTGTGTACATGGTATGTCTCAACCCCAAACATCTCCCCTACAAAAGCTTCTTTCAATGGAGGGGGCGCAAAGCCTGGGAAATCCCCTCATGTTCTTCCCAATTAACAACAATTTTGTACCAGTTAAAACTAGGTTAAAACAAACATCAAGAACAGAAAGAAATCACAAATGTCATCCATCCCGAGAAAGCGAGAAGATCAGGTTCATATAATTTGCCTTGGTAATGGACTATATGTAATACTGACAGCATGTCTGTGGCAAAGAAATTTTGCTACTCAATGTGTACATTGTTCTCTTTGAATGTGAACGTTTTGCATTGCTTTGGTTATCCTGTCAAATTCTCTGTTTTACTTCATGTCCATTCTTCTTTGGAAGAGTACTGGAACTCCTGAGGTCACATGGGGAAGAAGATAGACCTTCAGGAGGAGTTAAGGACCATGGGAACAGGACTTAAGCAGGCAGAAAGGAAGATTCAAGCTGCTCTCTTGCCTTCCTTTTCTTGGCCTAAACCTGATGAATCAAGGTAGTTAATAATAACCAAGGTAGTTAGTAATAATCAAGGTAGAAGGGAATAAAGAAAGTCTACGGAATGGGATTTGGGGAAGGTGGTTGTGCAGGGAAAATTGGAGCTGGGAAAAAAAAAGATCCAAAAATTGATCACATTATCTGGGTTAATATTTCTCTAGTTTTCAATCTCTTTTATTATTCCCCAATAATACAGTTTTGCTTAACTGTTGAGCCTCATTTCAGCTGGACTACAGGTGTGAAGGGAAGACTCATGTATCAGAGAACAAAATGACTATGTATACTTCATCAGAGACTTATTACAGGGATTTGATCATAGGCAATTGTGGGATCTTGTTAAACCATCTACGTGAAGCTGCTGGCTCTGCATCTGGTGCTGTGAACACTGAAGTAAGCAGGACAGGAAGTTGGGTAGGGAAGATGGACCTGAAGTGAAAGAGAACAAAGACCAAGCGGAGCCCACAGACACTGCCCAGACCCTGCTGGTTCTCACTGCCTCTAAGCCTCTGATTTTGACGACACAATGTCCTCACAGAGTTAACCATGCACATGGTGCAGAGTCAGAGAAACCAAAAAGGATGCAGCAGGAACAAAAAGAGCTGCAGGCTGTTCGTGTGCCGGCCAGAAAAATGAGCCAGAGGATAAATGATAATGGGCTTGAGCAGCAGAAGCACCTGGTGCCTCTGGATTGACCTTCCAGACATAAAAAGAATATGACTACCTCTTCACCTTTCCAATCTTGTGTGAGTGGTCTTTTATGGCCCCCTAACTCAGACATATGCAAGGAAGGGACTTCTGGGAAATGCAATTCCAGCTTAGCTAAGCTTACGCAATACAAATCTGCCACAATTCATTTTTCAGCACTTGTTCTAGATTATTAAGGGAGGGAGCAGTGCTCTAAGACCATCACAGTGGCAGCAGTTACGGGGGGTGGGGAGGTGTGACTCCAAGAAGATAGTGCAAGAGCTGGGGCAGCATTGGACAGCTGTCCCTCCCCTGCAGGAAATTCCACTCAGAGTGCAAACTCATTTACTTGTAACATGGAAGGACGTATTTCCTTACGTATATGTGTATGCACAACCATGGGTATGAGCTAGCAGAACCATCTCCTTAACTTTTCTTCTCCATCTCCTATCCCCCTGTTTTCTTACTCAGATGACTACAAAATCCTGGGCCCAAGGCAGTCTTCCCAATTCACTGACCCCTAAATAATAGATCTGACCCCACCAACCTAACAGTGTACACATTTAACTCTCCTGCTAATGGAACTAAGCCACTTTCAAAAAGATTTCTCATGCTCAATGATAAAAGATATGCTTTTAATAAGAAGAATGCTAAAATTAAAAATTAAGGTACTTATGTGTCTTATTAGGGTATAGAAAGTCTCGTATAACTACTACCCTCACAATAACAGCAAAAACAAGTTAGATAAGCTAAAAACATATGGTGTTTTTAGAAACTATCAAAAAACTGAGGAATGAACAAAAATGAACGTAAAGAAACTCAAGTGAACTAAATTCCCAAAAGGAACAATTCTTTTAAGAGAAGGAAGACCCACGACTGCTTTTATCCCTGGTAGAACAAGAGCAGGCAGAGTGAATCTACCACCAACAGGAGTGTGGAAAAGCTGACCCGGCCTTCAACAAGTTTTGGATGGTTATGTGTGGGGGCTGACGGTACAGACAAGATGCCTGAGAAACCCTGGCCATAAGATAACTTTATATTCACTTACTTCGGGTGTGATATGGAAGGCTGGGGTAGAACAGGAGGATTGGGAGAGAGACTTGTATGGTATACCGAGGATTATGCAAGAGCAAGGGAACAGCCAGTGAGTGTGGAGGGCAAGGTCAGAAAGCTCAGAGCAGCACTGAACCTTCACCGAGTGCGTGGCAGTGGCCCGCGATGGGCAGACAGGAGAGTAAAATCTCCCTTCAGTACATAAAATCCCCTTGGCTGAGTCCAAAGTCCACCAAAGAATAAGGACAGAACAGCAAGATGAAAAGATATGCAGGGATACAGGATGAAGAGAACTCCCTCAGAGACTGAAAAAGCTGGTGGCTGTTCTGTACAGCAGGTAAAGACCACTAGATTCTCATGGATTCTCATATCTCAAGCCGTGCCAACAGGAAAGTACTAATCCTTCCTTCAAAACATTTGAAGCCAGAATTAAACTGAATCTAGTGAAAGCTCCCGTAACCCCAGAATACAGATTAGACTTTCCACTCTACCTACTTTCCAAACCTAGCAGTTGAAGCCAGGGAAGCCAGAGTAAGAGTCCTTCAGAGGAAGGAACACACCCTTTGCTAAAGATAAATATTATTTACCTCTACCTCTACTGTTATTTTTCTACATTATGTTGGTCATAGAGGGGGAAAAATACAAGCTATGTGAAGAAGCAGGAAAATGTGACTTCAACTCAAGATTAAAAAAAAAAAAATTAGGGTGGCACCTGTGACTCAAAGGAGTAGGGTGCCGGCCCCTATATGCCGGAGGTGGTGGGTTCAAACCCAGCCCCAGCCAAAAACTGCAAAAAACAAAACAAAACAAAACAAATTTAGAAACTGACCCAGAGAAAATCATTTTGGAATTAGCACCAAAACCAGAATACATTAATATGTGGAAAAAAATTAAAACATGAATGAACACATCTGACATTTCTGCAAAGAAGTGATAATTACAAAATAGAGGAAAATGGAAAGGGTAAAACTGAAAATTATAATGCCAGAAATAAAGAATTTATTTCACAAGGTTAATAGCAGACTTGACAAATCTAAGAAAGAAGTATTAAAGATGAGTCGATAGAAAGTATCCAAACTGAAGCAAAAAGAGATAAACAAATGAGTAAAAATAAACAGAGGATTTAAAACCTATATGACAATATTAAATGGTCTAATATACATGAAATTAGAATTTCAGAAGAGGGGAGAAAATGAAAATTAGAACCATAACATTTCTAAAAAAAAATAATCTATGCTAAGATTTCTTAGGACATCAAAAGCACTAATCATGAAAGAAAAAATAACTTGAACTTCATCAAAATTAAAAATTTCTCCTCATCAAAGGATACTACTAAGCAAATAAATGGGCCTTAGAGAAGATATTTGCAATACATAATGTGATTTAAATCTGTTATCCAAAATTATAGAGAACTTCTCAAACCAATAATTAAGTGATACCCAGTTTAAAAATATCAAAATATTTAAATAGATACTTCAAAACATATACAAATGATCAGTAAGTATTCAATGTCATTAGTCATCAAGGGAATAGAAATTAAAAACACAATAAAATACAATTTCATGGGCGGCACCTGTGGCTCAAAAGGGTAGGGTGCTGGTCCCATATGCCAGAGGTGGTGGGTTCAAACCCAGACCCAGCCAAAAAAAGAAAAAAACATACAATTTCATACTCACTAAAAGGCTGGTATCAGAATGACTGGCAATAAATGAATATTAACAAGAATATGAAAAAACCATTACCAACATTTGGAGAAACTGACAGTTTATTATAAAATGATACATACTTCTACCCTATATCCAAGTAATTCCATTCCTAGGTATTACTCAAGGGAAATTAAAACTATTTCCACAAAGAAAAGATTTTAATGAAAAGTTTATAGCATCTTTATTCTTAGTAGTCAAAAGCCTAGAACAATTCAAATGTCCGTGAATGAGATACTAAAAGGAACTAACTACTAAGATATCAATGATATAAGTGTACCTCACAAAAATAAAACTGAGTGAATGAAGCCCAACACAATAGAAATCTCAAACTGATTGCTCAAAGCAGAGAGGGTCTATCAGAAAGACATCTTTGCCGGCAGCACCAGGCACAGAACATGGTGATGTTATGGAGTGATGGAAATATTCTAGATCTCAATGTGGGTGGTGTTTACATAGGTGTATATAATTTCCAAAACTCATAAAGCTATGCATTTAACATATGTGCATTCTATTGTATATAAACTTACTGCAACAAAAATATTTGAAATTTAAAAACCATATCGAAATGACAGAGGGTAATTATTTTACTCTAGAATAGCCAATTCTAACCAACCTATACAGTATTTAGTAGACAATCAATACTATTTAAAATTTTAAAAGCGTATCGAAATGACAGAGGGGAATAGTTTTACTCTAGAATAGGCAATTCTAACCAACCTGTACAGTATTTAGTAATCAATACTGAGCTTTCTGGCAACTAAAGTGAAGGGAATGTTCATATTTTCCCTGAAAGAAAAGGTTTTGACACATAAAAGCTTGATAATCCATGAATAAGGGTAATATCTCCGATTAGCTACCTATCTCTTTGAAGCTAGCTCAAGGTCACTATCTTTATCACCAAAAGCTTCATCTCTTGCAATAGCCTCATAGATGTGCACTCTACCTCTACACTTATCCCTCCTCCAATCTATTTAACTCTTAATCAAGAGATTTATAAAAAATGCAACTATGACAATGAACAAAATACAGACTGCATAACATGGTAAATAAGATACTCCATAGCCTTGCCCCTGTATATCTCCATCGCAAGGAGCCTCCTACCACTCCTTGCTCAAAGTCTTATAAAATCCGAACGTTAAAGTGTCCTTGTATATAATGTGTTACGTAAAATTCCCGTGCCATGTTCCTATTCTTGCCTTTGTCCAAAATACCTTCTCTGCATTTCTTATTCTGAATAACTTATTCATCCTTTTCAGACTGAGCTCAGGTGTCCTCTTTTTCAATGTGTTTCTTGAATCATCTCATTCCCACAGCAGCCAGTGTAGACTCCTGGCTTAGAACTTAGCATATTTTTATTTCATTAACACATATTTAATGGAGCCTCTGTTATTCACCAAGTACTGTTTTAGTTCTTAGAATAAATACATCAATTAGCCAAAACAAACCTATGTCTTAACTTTACGTAATTAAATTCATTAGTTTGTCTCATCCAGCTAAGCCACAAACTCCATGAAACTAAGTCATGGATTTCATCTTTGTACCCATAGCATGAAGCACTGCACCTGGCGTATAATAGCTGCACAGCATACTTTATTTTTTTGGAAAAGTGATCTTTATTTCTCACAGGACTCAGCCTGCAGGGTGGAGATTTGGACAGGCTGGGAAGCAATAGGTTCGAGCATACACTTTCACGCAAAGGCTAGGGGAGAAAGAATTATGCTGAGCAGGTGGGCCCAATATACATATTTAACAGAGTATAGGAGGAGTCATGAATATTTATGAAAGAAAACACATGAAAGCGCACAAATGAGCTTCCTGCTACTTCATGGGATTCATGTTCAGAAAATGGCACCACTAGAATGATCCATGGTGTGGTTTTTGGCCCTCTGACATCAAAAGTTGAAGGAGAGAACATGGATACTCACTGAGCATTCTCTGTAGTTTGACGGGAACCACACCATTCTGGTCTGAAGAATGCTGGTCTGTTGTAGTGCTGAAACCGTGCAAGGGAGGAGCAGCTTTGATTGAAATCAGGCGTGGTGAAAGGCATTCCCAAGGCTGGTTCTAGTTAGCCTTAGGGAGGAAAGCCTAGTGGGGTTAAGGGATGACAAAGTATCTCTGACCTCCCATCCTGTCATGGCTGGGAACCCAGTTTTAAAGTTTCTCTGTGATCCCCTTGACCAGAAGTAGGTCTGTTCATTTGGTTGAGGGGGTTAAGATTTTGGTTTTTTATTTCCCATTTCCCTCTCTTGGCAGAGCTACGCCAGACACAACATCAAAGGCTAAGCTTTCATTTTGTCCTGTCATTGCCAGGGTGGTGTGATTACCTGCCTTGGGTCCATCCAGGCCTTCGGTGGGACCCTTATGGCCAAGGGACTTAGAGCCAAGAGGCTTATATCCAACTAAGTATTCTAGACCAGATGGGGAAGGAGGTAGGCAGCCAATCATTAACCCTTTAAAACCTGTTAAGCAACAAAGGCCCAAACCAGAAGCCAAAAGCAAAGTTAGAAAAGATCTGTAAGCACTAACCTATTGTAATCTCAATTTTAGATGCCGATTTGTAGCAATTATCTATACAAGATATAATTATTTTGTTAAAACTATATGACCTAAGAAATTTAGAGACTAGGTATAATGCTTTTTGCAATATCTTTAGTAATTTGTCCTAAGGTGGCCAGTGAATCTTTTTCTTTTTCTTTTTTTTTTTTTTGAGACAGAGTCTTACTTTATCACCGTCCATAGAGTGCTATGGCATCACAGCTTACAGTAGCCTCAAACTCTTGGGCTCAAAGCAATTCTCTTGCCTCAGACTCCCTTGCAGCTGGGACTACAGGTGCCCTCTATAGCACCTGGCTATTTTTTAGAGATGGGGGTTTCCCTCTTGCTCAGGCTGGTCTCAAACTCCTGAGTTTAAGCAGTCCACCCACCTCGGCCTCCCAGAGGGCTAGGATTACAGGCATGAGCCATCAGACCCAGCCTGAATTTCTTACTATCTCTACTTGCACAAACTCTGTAATTGGGAACAATTATACCCAGGAGGCATATATTACTTGATATCTTGATATCCTCTCAGTAATTTTTTTTAAATCTATGGGAAACAGTAATTTTTCCACGATTGGGATAGATGGAAAAGGGACCACATAAGGCCCAGGAGGCAAAATTCTCTATTATGCCAGCTATTTTGACCTGTCCTTGGTTTGGAGGATCTGAACTAACTCTATTCCTGAAAACTAGCTCTACAATCTCACATGCCCACTTCTGCGATCACCCCTGGCCCTGGGGAGGCTGTCTGTGTAGTTTTAGCAGCAGAGCACTGGGAATGGAAAACAGCTCAGGCCTGGTGGGATTCCAGATTAGGGAAAGCGACGGGCTTTGTTGAATCATCTCTAGTCATGGGAATACCATGGTGATTTTCTCAGAAGAAGTAAAACAGAGGGAAGTAAATAACAATCATTTGACAATTCCAGCAAATTTGTGTCTGAACAGAAAAAAGGAAGCACATTCATTAGGGAGTCAACTAAAAACATCATGAAGAAAATCATAACCTGATTCTTCTTTAAAGATTTGTTATAGCCAAAAAATAACCCAGGATTCTGTGGTAAATAATAAAAACTCAAAAACAAATGTCAGGGCTAGAAATTTATAGCAGATGTGTTACAGGTTTTTGTTTTGTTTTTTTTTAACATTTTTTTTCTCTTCTCTCAAAGTCTATAGTTAAGAGTATTCACCACTGTCAATTTCTCAGTTTTGACAAATGTACATGACTATGTATGATGGTAAGGAAAGCTGGATGGAAGAACATGGGAACTCTCTATACTACTGCCCAACTTTTTGGTAAATCTACAATTATTTGGACATTAAAAGTTTTTAAGAAATAAAAAGATTATTTTAGTCCTCGCAGTGTCATGTAATTAATTCTTGTTTTGTTTGAGATTGGGTTAATAATCCTCATGAGTGTATCAGCTTTCTAATTAGCTTACTGGAAGGCTTTACCTAGTTCAATCAGAAATCTGTATCCTGGCTCGGCGCCTGTGGCTCAATCGGCTAAGGCACCAGCCACTTACACCTAAGGTGGCAGGTTCGAATCCCCAGTCCGGGCCTGCCAAACAACAATGATGGCTGCAACCAAGAAATGGCTGGGCGTTGTGGCAGGCCCCTGTGATCCCAGCTACTTGGGAGGTGGAGGCAGGAAACTCGCTTGAGCCCAGGAGTTGGAGGTTGCTGTGAGCTGTGATGCCATGGCACTCTACCCAGGGGGATAGCTTGAGGCTCCATCTCAAAAAAAAAAAGAAATCTGTATCCAAGAGTATTTGTCAAAGTCTTTTCCATGAATTTTCTTGAAGAAGAAAAAGCCAAGTATAAATCACTTTTTGAGAAGAATCAAAGTAAAACAATAATTGTCAGCAGATGACAAAGGTCTTAGAATTGTCAAGTTAAAGACACAATTGACAGATTGAGAAGAGGGGCCAGGATGGCAGATTAGACGCAGCCTGAGCTCCAGCAAAGGATCAACAGTCACGGAGAGAGGTTCACCCATAGCAGGACTGTCTCAGAGGGAGCATTGTGAATCACCAGATGTGATGGAGACTCCAAAACCGGAGAGAAAGAGGCAGGATGACCTATACCACAAGACTGGAAGGTACTTGGGGAGGGTATCCACCGCAGAGGAAGGGTTATTTGTGGAAGAGATCCCGGGGATCCACACCCCCCAGCAAACATGGAAATCTGAGCTGCCAGGGGGCTCCGTCACCACAACAGACCTCAGAGATAATTGGCGAGTTACTTGGAGACCCGGCAGCAGCATCGGACTACAGGTAAGCACAGTAAGGTTCCAACAACTTTGCTGTCCAAGTTCACAGCAACAGACACCAATCTGTGTTCTCAGCCCCAGAGTACCTAGACTACAAAGGTGTCGCCTCCATTCCTGCCAGATCCCTATTACCTGTGCCAGGCCAGCGGGAAAGCAAAGAGGACAGTTGCTGTTGTATACAATGTGACTGGGTGTCATGTACCCACCAGCCTCCCCCTCACCCACCTCCTGGGATTACCCAAGCAGTGCAGGCACTCACTATCCCTCAGCATCTCCCACTTCCATCTCGCCATCTCCACAGTGCTGCTGCTGCCTCCTGAGTGGCACTCCCCAGCTGCCATGCTCTGACTGGAGCTGAGGGAACACCATGCATCATCACTCAGGGCCCACTACCCACAGGTGGCTCAGCCCAAGGAGTTAACCTGCTGTTGGTTGCAGTCCTGCAATCTGCACCATCCAGGCACCATCCAAGACCCCCAACCAGTGCAGGGTAGCAATCCATGTCAGAGATTGAGAAAGAAAAGACAACACAGAGAGAGAGAAAGAAAATTCAAGCCCCCTTAGAAAAGGGGATTTGAGGCCAAGCACAGTGGCTCTCACCTGTAATCCTAGCACTCGGGAGGCCAAGACAGGTGGATTTCTTGAGCTCACAGGTTCGAGACCAGCCTGAGCCAGAGTGGACCCCACCTCTAAAAATAGCTGAGCATTGTGGTGGGCTCCTATAGTCCCAGCTACTCAGGAGGCTGGGGCAAGAGAATCACTTGAGCCCAACAGTCTGAGGTTGCTGTGAGCTATGATGGCACAGCACTCTACCAGAGGCAACAAAGTGAGAATCTGTCTCAAAAATAAATAAATAGGCTTGGTGCCTGTGGCTCAAGTGGCTAAGGCGCCAGCCACATACACCTAAGATGGAGGGTTCGAATCCAGCCCAGGCCCGCCAAACAACATGATGGCTGCAACCAAAAAATAGCCAGGTGTTGTGGTGGGCACCTGTGGTCCCAGCTACTTGGGAGGCTGAGGCAGGAGATTCACTTGAGCCCAGGAGTTGGAGATTGCTATGAGCTGTGATGCCACGGCATTCTACCCAGGGTGGCAGCTTGAGGCTCTGTCTCAAAAATAAATTAAATAAATAAATAAAATTTAAAAATTTTAAAAAAGAAACAGGTGGGTTTGAATGTGCTAGAGGAAGATCAAAACCAGAAAGACTAAGAAAGAAAATTCACGCCCCTTTAAAAAAGGAGTTTGAGTGTGCTAGAGGAAGACCAAAAACAAGAGTCAGTGGAATTCACCATAAGATTTTACAAGGAGGCCAACTTTACTTAGACAGGTGGGTTTGAATCTCAGACTCCCCAAAAGAGAGAAACACCATGGGAGCACCATGCAAAGCCTCTGTAAAGCACCCTGTTACAAAGACAGCTCTCTGATGTCAACATGCTCCTTCTCTATGCACATGTGCAAAGAAGCCAGCAGTCCTCTGTAGCAACACCCATCCACCATGAATAACTGTTATCTGTCATTCTGCACTCTGCACAGTCTCATCAGGGACAGCAACTCCCAGCTCTCCCAGAGGCCCCAGTACAAGAAATGTCCCTCACATTTCCCTGGAGCAGCCCCCTGGCAACTTCTCCAAAGGTGCCAGTGGACAGGCTTTGCTGGAATTTAATCCTATTCCTGGCAGCCCCTTCCAGTATACCTAAGGTGCCCAATAAAGAAGCAGACACACGGGTCTCACCGGGCTGAAGCCCTGGCTGGCATCAAGGGGTCTAGAGGCCTCCCTGAGCTGCTGCGCTCAGGGCACCACCACACACACAGGCCTGCTTCACCCCCAGCCCTCCTGCCAAGAGGCTGGCCAAGCCAGCAAGCTGATGGGGGTTCTGTGGCCCACTCAAGGCCATGCTGCCCGGCCAGGGCACCATCAGCTCTGTGGAATCCTGACTGGTAGAGATCTGGATATCCAGGCCTGTAGGTGGTAACTAGCAAGCTAAATTGACTAAACGCTAAAGAGTTTACCCAGAACTAAGAAAGTCCTTTGTGAGTCAGAAATTCAGATTTTTCCCAGAAACAAACTCTGAGCTGGTGGCATCATCATCGCCTCCCACAATCCTTAAAGGGGCTAGCAGGGACACACCTGCTGAGGGGCTCTGGGTGGGTGGGAAGGGTGGGGAGGGGGTCACAGGGGCTGTGGGAGGAGGAGGACTAGAGACGGGAGGAAGGAAGAAGAGTCAACTCTAAGTTTTTCCCATGGGCCATTTTTCTTCAGGTTTTTCTAGTTTATAAAATTTCTTTGTTTAATTTGAAATTATTCTCCTTAAGGCAGGCTAGAAGAGACTCTTCTTTTAGAGGACTTGAAATACTAATTATAGAATGATCTCCATTGCTTTTGGGGAGTTTAATAAAATTGTTTTTCCTACTGAGCATGCAGATAAACCAATCTAAATAGGTAAGGAACCTCACTGTGGCTAGCAAAGTTTTGAATCCTCCCAGGTTAGCTTTATTAGGACCTCAAACATTTACAATTTTTCCATAGTTCTTAAACATGTAAGCTGCGGGAGTCACTAAGGCAGCTATCAGAGATTGTCTGATAGACCTAAGACAGACCTCTTAGAACTAAGCTTCCCTATCACTGCTGCCCCTTATGAAAGTGTTGTGCTCAGTGCCATTAGCATGAGTGTCCTCACAAGGCTCTATGGACCAGACGAGTCCAACTGGACTAGGAAGGCTCCTCCTAAACCTGGGGCCAACAGGGATGGTCCCTTCTGGGGTCTGGATGGAGGGAATTGAGAAGACTAGGAAGCCCCCACCCTAAATTCAGGGTTGGCAAAGACTTTCCCTCTGGGGTTCAGATGGAGGGAACTGGGACAGGAACTGGGAAGAAACCAGGAAGAAATGAAGGGGAGGGGTAAAGAGACATAAAGTCTCCCGAGATTTCCATCCCTAAAACAGGAGTTCTTAGCTCCTAGGGAACTTACGGGAATTCCTCCCAGTGAGGTGAGAATCAACTGAGTTGTCGATGGGCTGGTGCAGGCATCAGTGATAGGATTGACTTCCAATCACGCTGGGAGAAACTGGCATTCTCCACGGATCCCAACCTTGTCACCGATCAAGTCACCTGAAGAATGACAAAGTTCATAAATTTGGAAAGGAGAGCGTTCTTTCTCATAGAGGACTGCACCCTGCAGTGTGGCCGTTCTGCCAGGCTGGGAAGCAATAGTCTCAGACAGAAGCCGGGAGCACACACTTCCTCGGCGTAGGTGCTATGAGTTGAAACGAACCAAATGGTGGGAGAGGACCTGTGATAGATACATCTGATTAGTAGGAACTGAGAAAAGAAAGACTAATTCAGAACTGCCTGTGAACACAAGCCATGGAAGAAGACTCTGAGGCGTAAGAAACGCAGAGCAGCTCTGGAAACCGTGGGGAGCTGGAGTGCAGAAACCAGACCTCGCTCGCTGCGCGGTTTTGCCTGGAGCGGCCCTACACGGAGCAGCCAGAAGTAATTTCGAGATCACATAAGTGCTGAGTTTTCAGTGGTGGCAGATCCCTGCTGACACCCCGCCTGAGGATGTTTGATTGCTCCCCTCTATTCCACACCAGATGTCTTTGGATGGCAATCTACTTTCTCTCACCTTGGGGTGGCCAGAGGGGAAGTGGATTAGAGGTAGGTGGGCAAGAGGGTGAGGGTTTTAAAAATTATATTCCATGACTGATTGCCTGGGATTATGTATGAGGTGTGATTATAAAGTAATGAGAACCATTTTCATGTGCGACTTGTCTTATGTTTTAATCACACCTCATATATGGAATGTGTGTCATTTTATACAATGTTTTAAAAATTACCACAGGCGCGGGGTTTTGGCAGGAAATGTTAAAATTGTTATTGAGTGGTCTTTTTGCACGGTAACTATGCTCTGGTTTCTCTTCAGAGAATATATGTAATCATAAGACTATAAAGAGTCTTTTCTTATGAGAATACGTAAAAGGAAGAGAGAAATATTTATAAAGTTGCGGCTATCTAAACACTCCACAGGCTTTTGGCAGTTCTTACAAACTACTTGGCAATAATGATAAATTAAACTTTTGATAAATATATAATGAGCATACGTTTGGGATTAAAGAGAGAAGTTAATTAAAATTACCAAAATGAGAATAATAATTTCTATACGAGATAATCATCATAATTTGTATAAGCATTTTCCATTATTATCTCAAAGTCATCTAACTGAATCTAGGGTGGGATACTGAAACACTAAGCTGGCCGAGGAGGTGGCTCACGCTATAATCCTAGCCCTGTGGGAGACCGAGATGGGTGGATTGCTTAAGCTCAGGAGTTTAAAACCACCCTGAGCAAGAGCAAGACACCATCTCTACAAAAAAGTGGAAAAATTAGCTGGCCATGGTAGTGGGCACCTGTAGTCCCAGTCACTCAGGAGGCTTAGGCAAGAGTATTGTTTGAGCCCAGGAGTTGGAGGTTATGATGAGCCATGATGACGCCACTACATTGTAGCCAAAGCAACAGAGGGAGACCTTGCCCCATACAAAACAAAACAAACAAAAAGTGCTAAGCAGAGGCTTATATGGGCTTTTTTTTTAAAGTTCATGCATTTCTAAAAGAATCCTTATTGCAAGAGTATAACTCCATTTTAAGAGCCTAAGATTTGAATTTTAAAACGTAAAATGCTAAAGAAATAACAAAAAGAAAAAACAGTCAATTATGAGGTTTACAATAATTAGATTCTGTTCTATGGGCACAGGAAACTAAATTTCTTGACTATCAGTATTAGACCCTGAGGGACAAATATGGCCAGCCCAGCATGAAAAGCATAAATGCCAACAGTGTTACAGTTGCATCCAGCAGACTATGGAAAGGAGATTCAGAGAGCCATTTTATCAGGAGTGTGTAATTTTCAAAACAATATAGAGTGGTTTGGTAGTCCTCAAACTTTATGGTTCCCAGAAATCATCCGGGGTGCTTATTAGAAGTGTAAATTTTCTCATTAAGGATGGAACAAGAATATGCATTTGATTTTAATGCAAGTGGCCTTCTGACTATATTTTTAAAGTAGCACATAGAAAGGGAGGAATTCTTAAATAATTGTGATTTGTCATTATTGCTTTACTACATAACCTTATAGTGAAAAGACCGAGATAAAGAAAGGTTCAGCAAGATTTTTTATTTGGGAAATAAATCCATTTTAAAATGTTTTCTCCATGTTTGAGTGTAGTCTTTCTTTAGAGCTTAGTTATTTGAGGGGATCTATATCCTTTAGGGCATATAAAAGAATGCAGTGGGAACTTAATTTTCTCTAGACTATGATTGATGACTTGAAAGTCATGAAGAAATAGGGAGAATAACATAGTATAAAATTTAAGGTTAAATTTTCAAAGCTAGAGGTTATAATAAATAATCAAGATGGATAGATCAGTGTTGCCGGAGGGTAATGATTTGACATGGAAACCAGGTCGGTGGCATTCATATTTGTACTGATCTAATTTGAGTATGCAAATATAGACTCCTTGCTGAGAAGCCATTTTGCAAATTTTGCCCAGAATTGCAAATGTGAGCTCAGAATGTACTACTCCCTCAGCCTCCAAGGGGTCTGTGGCTGAGCCAGTCCCATCTGCCAGGGAATTCTACCACTTCCGTAGAAGTAACAGCTGCCACTTCTCCGGTTTATGTTGATGTGAAACTCTCAAGCAAAATAAAAGATTGGCATCTGGGCTTCATTCTACTTTGATAAAAACTTTCTCATGCCATGTTTGTAATAATTCCAAGGGGAGGTTTTAAAATAATTAATGAGAAGAATGCGGTTTTTCAAAATTTCCATTTGAGTTCTCAGATATTTTATTATCTGTAACAGAGACACAAGATCTTAGTATTAATACTAATATAAAATGGGATCAATAAATAAGGTACCATATAAGCAAACACAGAAAAAAAAGCTAACTTTTACTCCAGTTTAAGTGTGATATTTCCACAAAATAGTAGCTGTGCCTGCAAGCTATTAAGGTTGTTGAAAATATCTTTATGAAAATGACATGAGGAAAATGGCTTCCTTTCCAACATCATCACTAATGGGAAAGAGAAGACCACATGTAAAAAAAGATGCACAATCGCTAGGATACAAGAACATCTAGATTGAAAGGGGAGAGTAGACAATGTTACTTGGAGTTGACCAAAAATCCTTCCTAGAAGAGGTGGACTAAGTCTTAAAAATATAGATAGGAGTTGTGGAAAAGTGCATTCAATGCAAAGGGAATATCATGGTTATTTGAGGAGCTAACAGTAGTTTGAAAGGTTACAAGATCAATGTCAAATTAGCAAGGTGGACAGGAACAGGGGATGGTAGTTCAGGAGGTGGGTCTGATTGAGAATGAAATGAGAATCACTGTGGGCAAGGCTCCTGTACCAGGACTTCAAAATAGCTCTGTAGGTCATAATAGCTCAATAGTATGTGTTGCCAAGATTGATAACTATTGCTCCAGGGCATCCTTTTTGATTTAACATGCATATTTTATTAATATATGAATAGTCAACATTTTGATGGGGGGTTTATGTATGTAATATTATAACTCAAGCAAAATTTCTTATCATTACTACCGCAATCATGCAAACTATTCTTGTCGTTGTAATTGGAATAGCCTGTGTGGAAGAGACGTGGTTGTGAGAAAGGAGATGGAGGTTCAGGTATGGCACTGCTCCAGTAGTCCTGGTTACAAAATAAAGCTAGGCACCCTCATGGGCATGAATATGAGGGGATGGTTGTAAGATAATGGTAAAGAGGCGTACGTGACAAGATTGATCATAGACACAAAAAGAAGGGGAAATTAAGGGTAGCTCAGAGGTGGTTTGAATGATAAACTGAGCATAAATTTTCCCACCTAAAGATATTCAGATCTTATGCATTTGTCACGGTTAATTTTATGTGTCAAATTAACTAGGGCCAAGAGGTGCCTAGATTAAACATTATTTCTGGGTATGTCTGTGAGGGTCCGTATTAGTCCACGTGGGGTGCTATAACAAAATACCAAAATACAGAGCGGAGAATGTATAACCAATGGAAATTTATTCCTCACCACTCTGGAGGCTGGGAAGTCCAACATCAAAGTACCGGCAGAGTCAGCAGCTGGTAAGTGCACACTTTACATCGATGCTGCCTTCTTGCTGTGTCTTTACATGATAGAAGAAATTAGTGAGCTCTCTAGGACCTCCTGTATCAGGGCACAAAGCTCATTCATGAGGGCTCTGCCCCTGTGACCTAATCACTCCCCAAAGTCCCCCATCTCTTAATACCATCACCTAAGGGTTAGATTTCAACATATGAATTGAAGGGGAAAGGCAGACACAAGCAGGGTGTTTCCAGATGAGACTGTCATTTGAATCCACGTACCCAGTAAAACAGATTGTCTTCTCCTGTGTGTGTGTGTTGGGGGGCATCATCCAATTCCTCGAGGTTCTGAATTCAGAAGAAAAAGTGGAAAATGGAGATATTTGCCCTTTTTGCTTCCTGCCATGTGTTTGAGCTGGGACATCTATTCTTCCTTTGGGCTGGAATTTATATCACTGGCTTTCTTGGGTTTCAGGCTCAAATATGGTAGATCATGAGATTTCTCAGCCTCCATAATCATGTGAGCCAACTCCTCACAATATGTGTGTGCGTGTGTGTGTGTGTGTGTGTTTGTATCCTACTGGTTCTGTTTCTCTGGAAAACACTAATACCCCATCCTACCAAAACCTGTAGAAACACTGCTTCTTCCACATTCCTGGCTGTTCCAAATAGATACGAAGCTGTTCCAAAGTTCTCTTTCTTCTCACTATCCAGAGAACTTCACCTGCATTTCTCTGTAGTATTTAATTTTTCTAACCATTTACTGAAATGATGCATATATGAAGCTGTATGGTAGGTGCTCCATCCAAATCTCTTCCACATCTAAGACATAAAATTCTGTTTGGTAAATGAAGGAAAACTTACACCCATTATGCCTCTTGGAAGTTTCTACTCTGAGATTCAAAGCCAGTGTCCTTAACTTTTTGTGTGTGTCATAGGCCCTGTCAGCAATATGGTAAAGCTTACAGATCCCTTTCAGAATAATGTTCATAAATATATAAAATACAAATATATAGCATTATAGAAGAAACTACTTAGAACAAAATATAGTTATCAAAATAGTTTTGAAAACAAATGTGTAACATAATACAATGTGATTTCTTATTAATGTATTAAATAAGAAATTACATTTAAAAAATAGGCAAATTTAAGATAAATTTATTTTTTAAAGACTTCAGTGAGGAGAATGTTGTTTAAGATCTTTGAAAAAGCTAAATGTATACTATGTTGGATAAAAACTGATTTCAATTTTTGTTATTATATAGTATTTGTTACAGGTGTTGAACATCTTGATTTGCAAAGATAAATTTTTGCAAATGGATTAAAGCTTTCCTAGTTACTTTAGAACACAGGAACAGCCTTTGTCAAGAAATATCTGAATTCTCCTTTTTTTAAAGTTAAACTCCAATTATTTTGTTTTTCTGCCTTAAACTAGTAAGTTCCTCTTTAGGATGATCATCATCTTAATGCACTTTACATCAAAAAGAAGAAGAAACAATAGTTCATGGCTCAACTTTGATGCCATTGAGTAAAATAACTTGTAAAGCTTTTTAGAATGTTTCCAGATGTTTGCAAATTTCTTTTAGAAATTGACAGAGAATTTTGTATCTCATGGTGATGGAGTAAAGCATCCCTCCAGCGTTGACAGTTAACAAGGATGTTCCACATTAGCAGCTTAGGCAAGAAAGAAGAGGTTTGTATATTTCCAAGAAAATCTATTTGGTGACATTAAAACCTGTGTGCTGGCACCTGCAGCACAGTGGTTATGGCGCCAGCCACATACACTGAAGGTGGTGGGTTCGAACCCGGCCTGGGCCAGCTAAACAACAGCAAAAAAGAAAACAAACAAACTAACTAACTTGTGTGCTGTGTTCAAAAGGCCCTCCTTGCCTTACAGACAACAATTAAGAACTCTTATTTTAGCTATCTAGTTCTGCAAAATTTTAAGAAACAGTGAAAATGGCTCATATTGGTCAGTAAATGATTATAGGTAGGAAATATTATAAAACAGCATAAATGGCTGGGATACCACTGTGAGAATCTGTGACTTCATGGCTGGTACAAGCAGAGTTGGTGAATAGCTGACCAGCAACTACCATATCTAGTCATAAAGTTTGTGATTTCACGTGATCGTTCTAATTTGGGAGTAACAATAAATATGAATGATATTTTTGCATTATGAGGAACATCTGTAATGTAATATGAAAATATCTGTGTCTTTTTTTGGTATCAAAGTCATAGGCATACTGTTGTTTGTTACTTATATTCATAACTGAAGCATAGTTAGAGCTAGATATCATAAAAGCATAATTTTTTTCTGAGTTCACAAACCCTCCAAATTTTCTTTTTTCTTTCTTCCTTTCTTCCTTTCCTTTTTTTTTTTGAGACGGAGCCTCAAGCTATCCCCCTGGGTAGAGTGCCATGGCATCACAGCTCATAGCAACCTCCAACTCCTGGGCTCAAGCGAGTCTCCTGCCTCCACCTCCCAAGTCAAACCTTAGCATTTGAAAATG